>JAVQJG010254240.1:0-11671 GCA_036024015.1 Craterocephalus amniculus | reverse complement strand
TCCATTAAAGGGCGGGGGGACTGAACAAAAGTAATAATAAATGAAAATTTCATGAAAATCTGTTTTTTTTGTTTTGTTAAACAGAAAAACAAGCAATATGATAAGCTAATATACATTATGCCAATCATAATCTAATAATTTTTTGAGCAATCCTTTGAGGTGACCACTGCAATCAGCTGTTTCTGTAACTCTCCATCAGACTTCTGCACCTGTTGGCAGGTATTCTGGCCCATAACTCATCAGTGGTTCAGGACTTTTTGTTTGAACAATTCAATTCAATTACAAAAAAATGTCTTATTTTGCTAAATTTTTATTTTATCAAATTTATATTCATGAGTACTTTTTCAGTCTCCAGTTATTTTAATTACTATCAAGAATTTCCCTTTTCTTTAACGGAAGGGTAGGAATAAATTTGTGTGTAGGTTATCTGGTCCAGGTTGTCAATGTACACAGTAACCTCCTTTATTGTGACACACATACTGTACCTGAACTGAGCTGTTACATCAACTTTCATGATAAGTAGAAATAATTACAGTTATCTATATTTACACCTCTACTCATTTGGGTGCTTTGCCAAGCCACTGTAGGAAATTTAAATAAAAAGTGGAATGGAGGTATTTTTTTATGTAAATGGTTGACTATACATGTGTCTCTGATCATATTTAGTAATTTGTGTCTCTGAGAACATATGTAACATTTTTTTTAAGTTAGACTTATTGGATTTTACCCCTTCCTGAAATAGCATTACAATGGCATTCAGGAGTATGTGACAGAAATTGTAAAAAGCATTTGTGACAGGGTTACTTTTCATACTGAAGAGCAAAAAGTGTTTCACAGAAGAGAGAACTTAGCCTCAGAGAAAAAATGCGGGGGAAGTGACAATGAAGCCGTCTTTGTATGTAAAATGACAATGTTGCTATTCACAATACAAAGTTGATTTAATCACATCTTTTTTAGCTGTTATTTTTTTCCGATTATATAAATGGAATGAAAACCTTATTTATAAAAAAAGAGAAAGAGAGATACTTTATGGAAACTCCCTGGCCGAAGCATAAGTACACCCCAAAAACAAAAGGTCATCCTCTGCAATGTCATCTGATTATTTCCAGCCTGTGTTGTGTTAATTTTTTTAAGATTGTGTGTTAATGATGAAAGAGTCCGACTACTTTGTCATGTAGATGTTTCATCAGGGAAGTCAGCTGACCTCATTCTATTGCAACATTTAGCCTGGATAAGATAAAAGCTGCAGCCAACTGCAGCAGACCCATATCATAGAGTGCCCCACTGGTTTATACAGTACGCACAAGGCATGATTGCTGCATCACTTCATCCTCCTCTCTTCATACCTCGATGCACTACCATCACTCGGCAACAGGGTAAATACAGGCTCGTCAGACCACATGACCTCTTCCTATCTCTCCAGAGTCCAATAATTTTGCTCCCTGGCAAATAGAAGCCTTTTTCTCCAGTTCCCCTCCCTGATTAGTGGTTTTCTTGAACAGCTGTTCAGTCCCAATCCCTTAAGTTCTGATCACATAATGCATGTGGAAATGTTCTGTCACTATTAAACATAGCCCTGAGCTCAACTGTTGTTTTTCTTTGATTTACTATAAAACTTTTGAGTGGTAGCCAGTCACAATCACCATGTTTTTCCGGCCACATTTGTTCCTGGAAGACAAGGTTTCCACACTAGTCCAGGTTTTGATCATGTGTCAGGCAGCTCTTAACCCAGTTTTAGTCATTTCTACAGTATATCTCCTCAGATGTTTCCTCTGTTTGATGCCAATAATTCTCCTCTCTTGAAAAAGACAAACATATTTTCCCTTAATCACAGAATCTGTCTCAACATGATTGTTTAAGAAACAAGAAGCCAACTTTTGTATCAGTTGTTGTTAAATAATTTGTATCCAGCTGATATCTGCCCATGCAGTAATTACCCAATAAGAGGTTCATACCTATTTGTTTAGTCAAATCCAGGTGGTGATTTTTCTTTTCCTTTTTGAGGCAGTGTGCATCAGTTTAATAGTATATAAATTAAATTGCATAATCAAATGGTGCACAATACTAATGAGCCCCTTTCAATAAGGTCAAAATAATGGAAATTACATTGAACACAAGCAGAAACAAAAGTATTTTGTGTGTATTGGCGAAGTCAAAAACACCCTCTTTACTATTCCCTGCCTGCTTCCTGCAACCAGCAGCTCTGCTAATAGCTAATCACCAGCAACACCAGCTGACTGATAAAGTCATTTAATTAGTGAAAACCAGGTAACGCAAATTCTCACAAACAACATCTTTTACTTGTTTTGGCCCTCTGCAAACAGCTTACCAACACCACGGCAAAATTACAAGGTCCATTTGATGCAACAAAAAGCAAGAAACATGAAACACGTCTTTATGGTTATTTAGTGCCTTTTCATGTGAGAGAAAAGAATCGGATTATTATACAATTCCTTCTGGCATGCTGTCAAATTAAACAGAAGGTAAGGAATGATGAGGGGAGCCTCACATAAAAAATGCTATGCTTCGTGTCAGTATGTGTGACATATGTGGTCTTAATTATGACTTAACTAATACACTAGAAAGTACGCATGAACATTTTTTTCAGAACACACACAGCATGCAGCAGCCAAGAAATGAGCTAATTGCAGCCTCTGGTTAAAAGGCCTAACAGCCATTCAGATCAAAAGGGTGAACTCGACAGCGAATGGTAGGAATTTGTTTCAGTGCCAGAGCTGTCAAGGTAGACGAGGAGCCTTCAGTCAGTGGCTGTTTCAGTTCATATCGTCATTGGTGGAAATAACGGCTTTAGGTGGGTGAAACCTCTTAGAACAGTACGTTATGTTATTTATAGTTATACACATTTATTAGATTACTTTATTTGCACAAAGAACCCTGAATATGATCAAATTTTGCATGAAAATATTACATATATTTTCCACATAAGGTCGGGTATTCTTCAATGAAAACATTTCCTAATTGAAACACTAAAAGGCTTCCATTATATTCCTCCCCGGTGAGAGAAATTTAGAGAAAAAATTACCTTCAAAAAGTTTTCAATGCGGAAACCTGCAGTTACTCAACATGACCCCGAAGCAAAGTAGAAATCACCCTCTGGTTTCAGTGTTGTATCAGGTTTTAAGCTGTTTCTTAGTAGAAATATTTACTTTTTTTTTCTTTCTTGCGCTCACGTCTCAACACCCACGAGCAGACTTTTTATTGAGATTTGTACTGACATTTGTTATAAAGGCCGATGCCAGTCATTCACTCTTCTACATACAAGTCCTCAACATATTTTCTCCTGGTTTTGTTCATCTTACAGTAATTAAGATGGAGTACAGTTGAATATTGACACAAAGTGTGCAGTTATATTTGCTTTTTTTCTTTTTTCAAAACGTGTTCGTGTAAGAAAGCATGTATGAAAGGATGTGACTGAATAAGTATATCTACATGTCAAAACCAGAAAAAAACATCGGTTTAAAGCTGACAAGATAAGACAAAAACTAAACTTAACTGCCAAATAAAGGTGATGGTGGCCTCAGTCACAAAAAAAAAGAAAATTAAATAAAAGTTTGACTAAAACTAAATTGTAATTATGACACAAAACTATTTTCTGAGCTATCATGATCATGATTAACATCCCATGTTCATTAATTTATCTAATGTAATTACATCCAACTTATAACTCTGTTTAATCTTATTAGACCTTTCCTCTCATATTGCCACAAGCTTGACCCTTTCAGTAGTAATGTTTTTCTAGCTGTGCTGAGATCTCATGATGACATCATCTGACAGCAGGAGGCAATCTCTTCTGAAGCAGGTCAGCCTGGTAACCAGGGGCAACATGAGTGTTGATTAAGGCTGGGCTTTTTAGATTAATTGCGGGATGGAACACTGATGGCAGGGGATATCTCTAAGTACTATGATGTCGTCCGGCTGACTTAACCAATTTATGCTGTGGGTGAATGGCAGCTTATGTTTGTGCCAGTATTTACTCTTCCATTAGAGCGCGATGGGCAAGAGGTGACTGGGGAAGGCTGTGTTATTAGAAATTGATGCCCGTGGGTCTAAAGGTCTCCTTGGGCTGACAAAGCTTGGGGCAGAGGCTACGAGAAATGTGGAAAAATGAGAAGTGGATATGATGATGATGAATGAGATAGTGTTCAAAGAGGAGAGGAGTTGTGATTGTAGCATGACACAGAAACATTACAATAGAAAACAGAAAAGAAAAATGAAAGTTGGGCTCTCTGTAATTCATTGGAAGAAAAAGAAATAACACTATACTAACAATATACTAACACTATACTTTAAAGGACTGAGGGAGTCTAAAGGATATGATGGGAAGGTGTAGAACTACTGCTTGGTATGTTGTGGAAACACATTTTTAGCTTTGAGAAAATACTTTTGATGTTCACTAGGTAGGAGCAGCAGTGGTCAGGATATGAGGTACCAAACATTGTGTGTCAAAAAGAATTACTGACAGAAACTTTGTAATCTGATTTCAGTGAGTCATTCATAACATTCTAAATATATTCATTTTAAGTTAAAAAAGGAACAATGGGATTATATTCAAAATTTAAGTAAAGACGGCCAAATATCGGTGTGATGAGATGCAGTATCATAAAGGAAAGAGTCAAAGCTAGAAATTATTTTAAGTTTTTTTTTTATGTAGTAGGTTTAAAAAGTTAATGAATAACTGTTTTTTCACAGGCTAAGCATGTTACGATCAAATGGCATTTAATCTCATCCGTATCTCATGTTGTAATAATGACTTTGCAAAAGAGGAAGCGTGCATGGTTTAATAATTTTAAATTATCTACAGCCATTCGATCCCATTTCACAACTTTTGATATTAAATTGCAACACTACTACAGTATATGATCAAGTGGTCATACAAATCTTCTTGTCAGAATGAGCTGCCCAAATGTTAAAAGCCTTTTGCTTTTTATTGTGTTTCATTGTGTTCCTTCATTTCAATTGCTTCATGTTAAACAGAGCCTTTCACAACTTGAACCATGTATAAGAAGGTCAAACTTTGCTATCTGCAAACAAACCTTCCTCCTTTTCCTCAGTTATTGATGTGATGAGTCCTGCAGAAAGTGACTTTTTAACCCCTTTATGGAAACAGAAAAACATTATTGGTCTCTTCCCCCTCTGGTGAGGTAGGCTGAGGCTGACACTGAAGCAAATGTTGAAAACAAGCACACTGCGCAAAGGAAATGAATGATTGACAGAGGAAAGCTGAAGATGAAAAGGGGATGAGAAGAAGGTTGAGCTCTGTACCAAGCAGCACCACATGGTCATTGACCCTGCTGGTTTGAAGTGTTAATCTGAGTATATAGATACAGTGTTGGCAATATGAGGGCTCAAATGAAAAACAGAACACCAATCACTTGTAAGCCTGGGCAAAGATAGCATGGCAAAGGTTAGCTGTGTGCTTGTATGTGTTTGTTTAACCTTTTTTTTATGTATTTAACCCCATAAATTGTGATCTGCATTGTTGTTAATTTATGGTCACTACTAAGAAAGGGAAATGTAGCTGTATAGCAAATTTTATGTACGTGTAAATTCAAGGTGCTTTACATTAAAACATTAGAACGCTGTCTCTCCAGGTTTAGTTCTGACGCCGTACTAGGACAACTGATATCGACTAGTTTAACATATTACGGCTAAAATAAAACTGTGTTGTGCATGGATCCTAATTCAGTTAAACATTAACTCACTCTCAAACGCTGTTATGAAAACAGCAAAAATTCTCATGAAAAAAGTCAGAGGAGGGAACTGAGATTCGCTGGAGTAAATCTACATTCACAATTAACCACCCCGTCAAAATGGGTGATAGAAAACGATCATTAACTAAACAAATTCTTTTTGAAATCCCAGAAAATACTCTGTGGTTTTTGCTCTGATACATATGGGATGTGTCCACACCAACACCCTCACTGACAGGCATTTAACAAAAGCAAACTATGCTGATGCAAAAAGCCCAGAACACAGCAGATTTACACTTTTGAGTCCCCTTACAGATTGTCAAACTATGAAACTCCTGCCTTTCAAGGAGCTGCTGGCAGGTTGTGGATCCATTTTAATATCACTGACATCTATACCGGCATCTCGCTTGATATCAATTGATACCAGCACAAAAATACTAATGATTTAGTTTTAGTTCCTCTCTTTGCAATTTAAGTGGTTAATTATGTGATACTGTATATGAGATCCTGTGGCCCCCGCTTGAGGAAAGCTCATAAATAAGAAGATAAAGTTGTTTTTGGTGGAATCTGTTCACTTATGTGGCAAGGCACCTTTATGCCCAAAATCAGTTTCTGTCAGCAAGATAGGGCCAAATTAGAATTGTTATGGCATGAGAAATAACCTTATTATTTATGCATTTAAAAACTAAAAGGAAAATAAAGGGTTTATTACACAAATGAATCAATTTATGCATTGATATTAGCCCTTGATTTACTCGATTCAAAATCTTGCAGAAACTTTTCCTGCTCACATTGTTTACATGCAGTTTTAAGTCACATGCAGATATAGGCATCAAGGAAAGATGCATCACTTGACAAAGGCAGAACAGCTTGCTGTTTTAGACTTATGCAACATTCTATACTTAATAACGTTGGGTTCACTTTGCTTTGGATACTCAGTCCTGCTTTGTCAGTTTCGAACACAGATCATTGTTTTTTATGTAAATCCCTGAATTTTCTTTGCTCTGAATTCAAAACTGGACAATACTCCAATGTTTCATTTTTCTCTCTTGATTCAACAACTACTTTGGCTCTAAAACAAGTATGAATATAGTCAAAGCCACAATTCAACCACTTGAGAGCTGATAATGCATCATCAAGTTCAGCCCCAGTGTACTTCACTCAGCGTTACTTGATGCTAAAAGCAAGCTGTAATGGCTTTGAGTTATGCATTTTTCCACATGTAACTCTTGCTCCCTGAAAACAACTTGGGCAGACAGCAATGAAAAAAAATCCTAACTGGAAATCACTCAAATGCAGATTCACAGAGCCATTCACCCCCCATCATCTACTATTATTTTTCAAAATAACAGTGGAACCATGACTCAGCTGAGGACTGACTAAAAATGCAACACAAGTTTCTATCAAAAGCAGGGCAGACAAATCGCTGAATTTCCCAGCTGAGTGAATTTACATGTTGAAAGGCCGTAATTTAAGCACATTTCTTGGAAATACGCTGAACTTCAGCTTGAGGTTGCCGCCTTTTGTTCGCTGCTTTCGGTGTGCAATCGTTAGCCTTTTGTTCGCTGCTTTCTGTGTGCAATCGTTAACCTAAGAGAACATGAATAAATTACCACCCATTGACACTTAAATAATTTGGAGCCACTCTACTGGATGCATCAGGGGAGAGAGCTGCGATGAAGAATACAGTACATAATACAGCAAATTAAAGACTTCCAACGTAGTTGAGACATTCCCCGGAGAAATCTGGTCCACTTAAGAAGAACTGACTTCTGAAAACTTACTCCAGAGAATCCTACACTAAAAGTTGTGTGCAAGAAAGAAGCAGTGAAAATTTGGGTCAAGGTTCTTTATGCTGTCAATTATATATCAAGCAAACTGCATTTTTCCAAAACTCAGAGTTTGTCAGGTTAAAGTCTCCCACTCACTTTAATTGCCTGAAAATTGCTAGGCCACTGCTAAATGAGACCTGGATGAGTAACAGTATGAGCAATAATAGAAATCTGACTTTGCTGCATGCCTCACATGTGTTTTAAATAGGATTTTTCATTTATTTGTGTTATCTGACCTTGCATTGAGCTACTGTGCTACTTCTACACCAGCATGCTCACTTCAGGACTGATTATAGTGAGTGCAGTGAGCAAACCACATCTCTTGCTCTTCCCATCACTCCTCTGTCTGAACTGTGTTCACTTTCTAAGCTCATCTTCCAGCACATTGTCTTTCTCTCCATTTAAACCCCCCCTTTCACCACCATCCCATATCAGCGTTAGCTTTTCTCTCATTCCGCTCGACACTTCCTTTTTTCACCCACTCATCCTCCAAATCAGTCTTCCTTCCCCTTCTCATTTTCCCCTCTCTCCGTTCATGCCTCCAATTTTCTTTTTCTTATTGCTATTGTCATCCACTGCCCTTTCCTGTCTTTCGCCTCCTTTGACCTGTCCCAGCCCTTTCTTTTCTGTCTTTCAACTGCTTTTCTTTCCTCACTTATTACTATACGTTTCCTTACACCATGCTCAGTTATCCTTTTCTGCACCATCTGTTTTGTTACCTTTCCCCCTCCTTTTGGACTCCCATCGCTCTCTCTGTTTATTCCCTTTTCTCTTGTTTTGTCCTCACCTCTATGTTTCAGGATCATTGTCTGTTCTCAGTTCTCTCTGAAACAGTAGCACAGGCTGTCCGAGGCTCTTACCAACCACAGTAGAAGTCTGCATTAATATTGCATGCCACTGTCTTATCGACCACAACGATGCCAGGAATACAGAGCTGGCTACAAGACAAGTTAGTGGCTAGAACAGGGTCTTGCACGCGCAAATGCAAGTGCATATACATGCACATACACATATAGAACTTAAACCAAATTGCGGCCCGGGCGGTGATAGTTTAGGGTTCTGTGGCATGCAGAAACTAAAATAGACACATCAATGATGTTTTCTCTGCAGAGAATTAATATGGGTGTTCAAAAATGATTGAAATGCAGGAGCATAAGCAAACACACACACATACACACACAAACATAAACTGTTTATGTGTCTGCGCATGCCAACAGCCTTCCTGGCTTTTTCCATCAGCTGGACCTATCACAGCTTATTATCAGCTCCTTTGAACCGTGGGCTCAGAGCATGATTGCACTCTCAATTAATGCCTGTATGATCTACTTTGACCGAGCAAGTAATGACAAGTGCTTTGCCACTGTGTGTGTGTGTGTGTATGTATGTGCACTTGCTGCTTTGTACACAAATACAGTGATTTATATGTACATATATACACACATATACACACCATCTCTGGTTCATTTTGTTAGAGAAGCCCTAGCTGTTTCCACTGAGCATTATGGTTCAGGTAGGTACAGTTTGGTGCACTTTTTATCGTGTTTCCATTATAAAAGGAACCCCCATAGAACCAAACCAAACTGCACCATTTCTGGGCCCCCTTCAGTTTTAGGTCTGTTGAAAAATGGGATGGTACAGTCAGGACGGATATACTGGCACACGATCACACAATACAATTCATTGATTGGCAGACATGACAAAGGTAAGTATGAACCAATCCCCATGTTACTGTTGAGTTGACATCACAGGTAATAATACATAAGAAGAAAAGGTCTGGGCAAAACCAGGCAGAAAGTTAAGAGCTACTTGATGACCTCCATGGTTGCTGTTTGTAGCCTCATGGTTGTTGTTGGTGAAGAAGTATGACAACACTTTAAGCATTTGGTCTAAACCATACACGTCCATTGTCGGTCCCACATGCAGTGGAAATACCTGAAAAGACTCGACCATTCTAAACCCTTCTGAACCATACTGAGCCAAACTGCACATTTCTGTGGAAACAGGGCCATAGGTGCATGCACAGTTTGTGATGTGTGTGTTCATTGGTGGGTCGAGTGCCATTTTAGGCTAAACTGGTAGAAGTATACGTGTCTGTACAGAATATCTTATCAAAAGGAATCCCTTATACTTTTTATCTTTGGCCTTCTTTCGAAGCAGTGGAATTTGCCTGCAGAGAGACTGGAAAAGTTTTTGATTATTTCATCACGCCGTCATCTCTGATGGGCCCAAAGATTAGACCCAGCACCTCGCAAGTTGCTCCATTTACACCAGTCAGAGGGAGATAACATTTTAGAAGATTTCATGGTTTGAACATTAGGACAGGCAAGCAGACATAAAAGCTTTTCTCGCTGTTTGTGTATTCACATCCAACCCTCCCCAAAAAAACATGGGCCAAAGTTGATGGACATATAGAAAGATGAAAGCCCACAAAGTGCTCTGGGAAAAAGGCAGATTGACACTGTTTGTGTGGCTGTGCATGCTCTAAAATACAAAAATACAGATAAAAGTTGGTTTGTGTTGTGTTTTCATTGTGTTGCAGAAACCAGAGGGCACAACTACACACATGATGAGCATCCTCTGACCTTTGTGTTCTTTGTCCTTAAGAAACTCCCATTTTGCCCAAGTAAAGCTGTAGAAAAAGATTGAAAGACCAAGAATTCTCAGTGGGGAAATATTTATTTTTCCCTCTCAAACTCACATATAGTGTAATGAAATTGACTGTAAAAATGTAAACCTGCACAAATTTATATTGAATGATGTTTCAACTGTGCAACATTAGGAAAAAAAACTATTAACAATTTAGTTGTCCAAATGTAACCTTTCCTTCTTCAGCGTTGTTGCAATGAATTAGTTCTCAGTAAATTAATAAACGCCCAATTAATTTATTGTAAAAATCCCCCAATATTGTCACCTTCCTTAAAGGATTATGTATGAACTATATCAGCTGATCAGTTCAACTTGCTCACAGAATGAAAACAATTAAACCACACCCGCGTGTTGCTTTGTGTCTTTTCCATGTGAGTTGCAGCAGAAGTTTGTGGGAAAGTACAGCAGAGGAAGAGTAATTCCTCTAAACGCACAGATTAAGTTACCATTTTGAATTTATTTAATAAAAAAACCCCGCAAAAAACAAAACAAGAGGCCTTTGTGGAGGACAGCTCACCATCCATTAAAGCTTGTCATTTGAAAGTTGCTGTGAAAAGAGCAAATACATGCCCAAAATCAGCTCTTCTGGCCGAGAGAGGACCATATTCGAATTTTTATGGGCTGAGTTATAACTTCTGTTTATAAGTTAAAAAGAAAATCTTAAATCTTAAAACCTTAACTGTCATTACAGAAAAACCACATGAATTTCACATGTGAACACATAATCTCAAACACGTAGCCACTTGTTCAAACACATAAACCACATGCGGAATTGTGGTTTTGGAACGTTTTCAGGTAACACCACATGTAAATCTCACATGTTAATTATATGTAAACCACATGTGATTGACATGTTCTTAGATGTGGATTAATGCTCCAAAACTATGTGAAATAATTCTGATCCACAAGTGCAAAACATTTAAACCCCATCTGAATGATACGTGAACCACATATGAAAACATATAACACACATGGAGCAAATGTGGTTTTTTTTTTGCAACTAAGGTTTTGCATAATACATTAATTTTCACAGCCCTAATAAAACATATTAATATTGACAATATTAATTTGGGATCAACACCAAACTTGCAGTAACTGTAACTGTGACTACTGAGTGCATTTTGTAAGTGGAATGTTAAGTGTTGCCTACAGTGTCATTCATTCACAGTGAGAGAGAAATGGCGATGGTCCTCTACAGAAATGAGGAACTGAATCAAAACAAGAACCACATGCTGTTGTTTTCCAACAAATGCAATGATGCAGCCTGAAATATTTAAAGAAGTGCACTTAGTATAGATGGTGCACTGTAGTTGTATGTTTGTTAGCGGACTGTATAAAAAGTATATAAAAAATATTGATCAACGTCCATCCATCCATTTTCTGAACCGCTTAATCCAATTGGGTCGCGGGTGTGCTGGAGCCTATCCCAGCTGTCAACGGGCGAGAGGCGGGGTACACCCTGGACAGGTCGCCAGTCTGTCG
>JAVQJG010254231.1:0-23709 GCA_036024015.1 Craterocephalus amniculus | reverse complement strand
TCTATCTATCTATCTATCTATCTATCTATCTATCTATCTATCTATCTATCTATCTATCTATCTATCTATCTATCTATCTATCTATCTATCTATCTATCTAATCTGTGTTTATATCTTATAGTAATTTAATGATATGATGTTGACCCCAATTACATGAAATCACAGAAATAATTTTTATATTTCACCAACAGAGAGGCAAATATATCCCCATACAATACCTACTAAAGCCCACCACCGTTTAAATGCAAACAACTCTGATGTCCCGTATCTTCTTGTTGTTATCTATGTTTTCAAAGTAAAAACTCTTTTTATCCAGATTAATGTGAGAAAGTGATGACACACAGTCGAGATGGCATTAAGTAAAACAAACATAACACACAACCACTTCTCCTGTATCATAATGAAAATACTTCCTTGTCATTTCCAATAGTTGAATGCACAGTTCCAGTGAGTTCACAATGGCAGTATTACAAGGTCAGCTTTGAGGTTTCGCCTTGCTCAGCAGAGACCTGCTCAGCTGACTGGGCTCTTTGCTTGTTCATGGCGCTCTTTCTCGAAGGGGCCCCAGTGACAGAGCCATTCACCAGCACGGGCCATAAATGACCGAGCTGAACGGCACATTAAGCACTGTATTTTCCCCCAAAAAAGAGCTTTGACTCGGGAGCACAGCCAAAATGCCTGGAACGAAAGGTGAGTAACATACAGCACAAATTAACTTTAAACAAACTACTTGTTAAAAATAAGTTAAATTTAAAAAGAATTATGGAAATACATTGTGAATACGTTTAATGCTCTATACTGTATATGCAAAACATCAGTGGTTGTGTATGGCCTCTACGTCACTTGGCATAGTTCCTGATAAATAAACAAATAAATAAAATGAACGAAAAGACAAATAAGATAAATGTTTGACCTACATCTAATTATTCCAACATTTGCAGGTAATAAATCGGACAAGAAGTCAGCTACCAAGGTAGGGATGTTTTTACTGTACCATTAATAATTTTCATCTTTCAGAAGGTTTCCTCTGTTTTCCCTCATTTATGTTTCTCTTTATTTCACAGCAACCTCAGAGTCCTAAAGAGCAGCCGAAGAAAGGTGATCAGAAAGGAGATGACAGCAAGAAGCAAGGAGGTAAGCATTTATATCAGCTGTCTGTCCTCCAGAAGTCCCCTACGTCCGGCACACAGGGTGAAAATGAAGACCTGCGTCTCCAGTGAAGGTATCTGTCTATGTTTCATCCCCTCGCAGGACAGCCGAAGGGAGAGAAGCAATAACTTCCAGGCATTTGTGAAGATGGCTTTGGAGACACTGCTGGGGTCCTGCCGTCGTAAACACGGTGGTCCTCGGGGATGACAGGGATGAATGTCCCTCCCCTCCCCTCTGCACTTTTCCCCCGGAACTTGCTGCTTCGTGGCTCTTCGATTCATTAGCCGCGCGCCTCTCACAGAGGCAGAAAACAAAAGCTGATCTCCATCCATCACCATCTGTTGTTGCGCTGTTCTTCTCTGTCCAGCACACACTGTCCACTCTGGCTTACTGGGTGCTCCGAAAAAGGATCCAAGCCAGATCAGACTACTGCTCTGAGCAACACGCAGTCAAAATCCTCCCAAACCCACCTTTACACCATCTCTGACTGTCTGACAGTGCATATATTCTTTTTGTAAATAATAAACAACTATTTATTACTGCAATCTGAGTGTATCTGCCCTGTTTTTTTCCCTGACGTCCTCAGAATAACTCGCAGTGAATCAGACAAAAGACAACATTCAAGCTTTCATGTAAAATTTTATAAAAATATCACAGGTGTATCAGTGTCTTCACATTTACAGGGACAAAAGCTCGACCTAAAGCAAACATCTTAAAGGTATTTACAAGGCTTGTTTGATTTAGTGGTATCAATGTACGTCTGCACAGACCCAGCTCTATTCTAACAGCACATCTTTTTCAAGAAGCATGTTCTGATTTTCTGCATTTAAAGAACGCGATCGTAATCTCACACAGACGCTCATACCCTTGCATCAGCTCAAACAAAAATTCCCATCTGTGTTGTAAAACTATAACTTAGGATAAATAGCTCATGTAGCACATTTTATGTCTTTACTTTTTAAAGATGTTTACAAAATCGAAAGAGGAATTCAAATATCTTTGCTATACAGTAATACATGTCAAATACCCTGATTCTACTGTTTCAGTTTCAGTGTTGAAGGAGGAAAAGTGTTTGGAATACCAATAAGATATTTCAGTTTGAAGGAAATTGTCAACATTACCACAAAACAAAATTTAATACACCATCAGGATATTGCACTTAAAAAAAAACAAACATCTAAAATTCACTAAAGGGGGGAAACTGGTAACGATACAATTGCTGCTTCATAATAACCATACCCTGTGCTCTTTTTATTCAGAATGTAAAACAGACATCCAGATAGCAAAAAATATTGGGTCCAAATGTGCATTTTTATTTGGCCCAAGTTTGGCCTTAACTTGTGGCGTTGAGTGTGAGTGTGGCTGGCAACACTCGGCCACATCACCGCCACATGCGGCCTACAAGGATGGCTTCCCATATTATAACCACTTCTGGCCCCGCAAAATACTTCCAGTAATCCACGTAGCCTACAGGCAAGTAACAGACATCTGGAGCACTTGGGGCCCGCACACTTGCCAGTACTGCAGCTCATCTATAAGTGTCAAAAGTAGCCCAGATTCAGCCCAAACGTGTCTTCTATCTGAGCCAGAGGACAAGTCTTAGAAATTTCTTTATACATTTTATTGCCAGCAAATCCAGTTAAAAAGAGTCCAATCTCATTCTGCTAAGAATCCCATATCTGTGGGTTTTTAGAGAACTTCGTTTGTTCGTCTGAAGTAATAAAAGCACACTGAACAAGAGGGAGAAAACTATCCCTATTTTTCATTTTGAAAGAAAGACAGACAAGTCAGGGAAATCCAGAAGTTACAGGAAATAAACAGCTGCTTCACTGATCTTGGTTGGTTGTGTGAATTTGCTGGCCATGAGATTGGAGAGTGGGACAACCCTTATCCCCCAAACCCTAAAGTTTGGCTGTAAAGCATTTAAGGTGATGGGGATATAACATCTGGAGGACATCTGCCTCGCAGGCTCTATCGTGTGTCTGCAGAAAGGAGCATCCAATCTCCACCGCGCCAACAGCTATTGATTGTGTCTCACAGTAAGACGTCGTAGCGGCAGGATGGGTTGACAACTGTGGCTCAGATAAAAAGGACGCGATACGCAGAAAAAGAAATGCGGCACTATCTTTCTAAAGATATCAAAACTAGTCCCCAGCAGGTTCGAATCACAGCCAGCATGCAGTGCAACCCGAGCACCGCACGCTGCTTTTTTCTTGTGTGCAGGCTGAAAATCGTCTTTTTCCGTCTGATGCAGGATAATGTCACAGTGCAGAAGTGAAAAAAAACCCTGCCTCACATCTTTCAGTATTGCTTCCTTTACTTCTTCTTCACCTGTGGTTTTTAGAGAATGAGGCGGTACAGTACCCAGCATCCAAATGTGACCCAGTGGCTCGTCCAGCTCAGCTCTGACCACTTATGAATGGTATGATGGGTTATATCATCCTGTAGGGGACAGAACACAGATATACATCTAAAACTACTCATCATGAAAATAATAAATCAGTCAACTATAAATACCAAAGGAAAGAAGCGCAGCTAGAAGGCATTTCATACATTCGTACATCACATAGAGCTGTAAAATTTAAGGCTGGGTATCACTCCTAATTTCCTGAATTAATTTGATTCGATTCGATTCATAAGAGCAACAATTGATTCGACTTCGATTAATTTTGATCCGATTCAATATTGATTCATTTTCAGCTATTCATGTCACATCAATATTTCTTAAATATGAAACATATATGAAACGCTGAAGCAACCTTTCAACAGTGTGTATTTTATAAACATTTGGCATGTCACATACATAACTGTAACATTTATTTGTGAAAATAACCAGTGTCACATGTTAAACCAAATAGAGCGTTAACAGAAACACTGCAGTAAAAAAGAATGGCTATATAAAAATTAAGCTTTCTTTAAAGAAAAAATGTTTTTGGTGCTGTATGAATCGATGATAGATTTTTTATTTAATCAATTTAAATTGATTTAAATCGATTAATCAATTTTTAAAACCCAGCCCTAATAAATATAGACACCAAGGAGCTTTTAAACATGACATGTGACATCTAAGAATGTCTGAATGAGTTTGATCCTCCTCCAAAAGTCATAATCAAACATCTTATCTCTGCACAGCCTCCAAAAGATTTCATAAGTCCTATATATGGTATCAGGATGGAAGTTAAATAACACCTTCAGTTTCTGAATGTAAAACTTCACCTCTGGTTTTGTTCTTTTTGTTACTTCGCTATGCTTTTATCTGAGTCCCACAAAGAATGAGTTTCCTCTGTGGATCGATATACTCTCATCTTACCTCCTCCTCCTCCATGTAGTCCACACTGGAGTTGAACACAGAGCCCAGGTATGTCAAGTGAAGTATTGCCAAAGCGCTGAATGCAATGTTAATCCCATACACCCACAGCTTCTGCAGAGCAGAGACAGCATCATGTTCAAGGAGCGAGTTCCCCACCAAGTCTGAGCTGAACTATGATGTAAAAGCTCGAGTTTATCAATGCCTGAACTCTGATAAGAAGAATGATGTGCTATCGTTCATGCAGGCTAAGTCTTGTTGGGAAAAATCATTATTTTCTCTGTTTGACATTCTGATCCGTGAAGCAGAAAGGATTTTCTTTTCATTTTGGGCCTCTTTCCAGCAAACTCACCTGTCAACATAAAGCAGATGAATGAGGCTGCTGTTTTTTAACTGCAGCACGTGTGTTGACATTAAAACTCAGTGGTCAGTCTTCTTTAACACTTAAACACACGGCCTTCTGTTTCAAAGTGTAACCTCAAATTTTAATATAATGACATATCAGAGAGTTAATTTTCATATCTTTGTTCACACAGATGGTAACAACAGTTATCTGAATTGTTTCTGAGCCAAAATAGGTTTTTGTTTGAGCAGCTCATGGTCCCAGGGGAATTTCTAGCAACCATCTGCACAAAGCCATTAGAAGACAATAAAGTTAGAAAATGAAAGACAGGGGTGTGTTTGGAATTAATATCTGTCTCTGTGCAGCATGAACACTTGTTTAAAAATGAATTATTTTTATTTTCATGCCTCAAACTTCAACTTAAGTTGGATGAAAATATAGATTTGCTTAAAAAAGTGGCTAACTCCAGAGAGTCCAAATAACCAGCTTAGGACATTTGAGCTAATAATCTCTCCCTCATACAAAAATGGACTCTTTCCACACTTTTTTCCAAATGAATGAACTTTTTGTTGATGAAACAAACAGGATGCAACGTGTTAATTGAGAGTGCCTTGCAGGTGCTAAAACAAAGCCTGGCTGCGTTTAATCTTGCTGTTAATTTATGCCAAACATCTCCTGCATGTGGCTTGATGTTTAGCACACAGATGAGAAATTCAACCTTTTCATCTACAGTCCTCGTTGCACTAACCAACTGCTAATTATCAATACAAAATGGCAAAGATGTAAAAAGGAGAGCAGAGAAAGGTGAATGTTACCTTTTTGTTCTGGTGACTGCAGTTTGGCTGACACTTTTTTGACAGAATACAGGCATTAAAAATGACTGCAAGCCTCTTCCTCAACACTGAAACACAAAGCAAGACCACAACATTACAATGAGACCAAATGTAACCATAAGGGGAAAATTCCAAGCACTGCAGTGAACAGAAATAGTGTGTCATAGTGGGCGCAATTAAGCATTTCTGCAGAGCTAAGCACTTTCTCTAAATGGAAAGGTTGAAATGTGGAAAAGAGAAAAAGCATTAGGGGGACTCTTACCGTGCTCAATGTATGTAATAAACCCCAGCGATATGAGCACTGCGCCCAGATGAAAACTCAAACCCTGAAATCCACAAAAAATCACATCACAACTGAACAAAACACTTGTTGGCAAAACTAGTTATATAAGACTTCAGCATCTGCGCTCACGTGCAGCAGGGCACTGGCCGTGTACGTCACCATGATGGCAGAGAACGTTCCAAATCTGAGCGCGCTCTTAAAAACATCTGGGAGATGAAACCAGCTTCCATGAGAATTACAGTCTACTTACAGAAGGCTGCATAAAACAGCTGCTGTCAGAACTCACAGGTGTGCAGAAAGCGAGACATGGGCAGATTCCACGACGTTACCACCTCCACCATCGAGCGGGGGAATTCAATATGAAGCGGCTTGGATACGCTCATATCCCTGCAAAATAAAACGCAGAGGGGTTGGAAAGCTGTAAAAACAAAAACCTGGATCAAGAGATTGAGGCTTTTTGCTGATCGCTGCATGCAGCTCTGACCATTTGAGGTTTTCTTTCTCCTCGGTGAATCCCGCCCCAGCCAGAGTAGCAGTCGTCTCGCTCAAGTAGCCGACAAAATAATTGCTGAAGTGGAAAGACATTGTGTTCTCATACGCCAGCAGCCACCTAATGCAAGAACATCAGAACAGTAAGGAAGACGGATGGCTGCTATAATCCCATTTCAGCTAAAATCTGACTGTATTAAGTTTGATGAAAAAAACTCAAGGACATACTTTGCCACCGAACCTCTGAAAAGCAAAGGGGATAAAGAGAGCAGCATTAGTGACAGGTTTCATTTAAGCTTCACTGACTCGTGATGATTCACTTCTCACAAAGTTTTCCAAAGTAATAAGATGGTAAAGACGTGGGTGAAAAAGTTGGTGACGATAACGGTGCATGCATGCAGGTAAAATTTTTTGCACACATGGTAAACGAAGGAAAGAGCGTGCAGGAAAACTGTGGATTTCAGAGTCACTGAATCAAAGCGAAGCAAAGCATTACATACCTGATTTTCCTCCTTTTTTTGCTGCAAACAGCGCAGAACAAATGCATTACCTCACGGGGAACATTTAAAGTGAATAAACAAGCACTTTGATTTTTGTAGCGGCATCGTGTTCGGCTCACCTCCGTAACAGTTTGTCTCCAAAGACAGGGATGAAATAAGGGAAGAAGTAGGGTGCCACACAGTTGGAAATAACAAGGCAGATCTGGCTCTTCACCCAGCTAAGAGACACTTTAAAAAGCCAAGCTAAACTCTGAGGAGAAGCAGGAGAAATGCAGTTAACCCTAACCCGCCACCTTTTTCTGTCCTTATGAGAAAAAGAGTCGCACCTACCAGCTTACGTCCTTCTAGGGCTTCTTTGTAGCTGTTGAAGCTCATCCAGGGACCAAAAATGACAGTACCCACAAAGTAAATGTAGCCCATGAATTCAATGGGCGAGGGGACACTGGTCACAACACCTCTGTCCAAATCGAACGCCAGAGAGATGGCTTTCATGGCGACCACCATCTGTGAACCTGTCGACAGAGATTCCTCATTAAAACTGAAGAATAAAAAAAACGATTTAACAAAAAAACAAAGGGCATTTCTGGCTTACCTCTCATTTTATGCCAGTTGGTGGTATCCATCATATGCAGCTCTCTGATAACAGTCAGATAAAGATATTTTTATTGTTCAGATCTCACAGGCTTTGAATAGCTGTGTGTGGTGCTGAAAAGCTGGTTTCTCTTACCCCAGGAGCAGGTAGATGAGCACAGTGATGGACAGGAAGGTGCCTCGGATGGTCGAATGGCGGCACAGGAAGAGGAAGAGGTAGCAGAGAAGGCTGAGAAGGACCACCCAGATCATATGCAGCTCAAAGAACAGGTAGAGGGTGTAGAAGCCTCCGGCCACCGTGCCCAGGTGTTTCACAAAAGAGGGGAGACCTAGCAGAGAAAGATTTTTAAAAATAGTCAGCTCTGGTTTTTAGAATGAGGAAAGCAACATGATGGATGGAAGACATGAAAATAACTGAACTCTCACCCAACATCCAGAGCAGCCGGCACAGCAGGCAGATAACCAGCAGCTGCCATACCTGCTCCAGGCCTTGCTGAGCGGTAGGCAGCAGGCAGCCATGAGTAAGCTCCTGGAAGAACTTCTGTCGGCTGAACACCCCCATCACTGGGCTTACAAAGCAGAAGGAAGCCCCAAAAAAGCCTTTTTACAGCAACAAAAATGAAAAGCTTGTTGCTGCTGTTAGCAGGTTTAATAAAAACTTGCTTTTTTTTTTGCTGCATTAACTCACGCATGCAGGAAAACACAAGGCAAGGCAAGTTTATTTATATAGCGCTTTTCAGGTACAAGACAATTCAAAGCAATTCAAGCTGCTCACTTCATTTTTCACACATCAAATCCCAGCATGCAAAGCGACTCTGCAAATCTGTGAAGATCCATGCAATTAGCTGGACTTCCAGCATGTATGATTAAATATTTCATTCTTTATAACAAAAATAATGTATATTCATATATAATAATTCTTCTGTTTTCACTGGATCTATATGATCATTTCTCTTCAATTAAACCTCAGTGAGGAAAAAAGCTGCTAACATGGAACATTATGTAAATAAGATCACTGCACAAAGCATAGCTATTAAAGAGTATAAGATGCTTTTCTGCAAGGCATGCTTTCTCCGCAATGCAGTCCACCAAGGGGACGAGTTGAGTCGCAGCTGCCTTAAACCACTGCATTAACACCACACTGCATCCAGGCTGCTGAATGGGACTTCAAAACGTGAAAGGAAACGCTACTTAAATGCATGAAAGCTGTCAGGAATCGCTAACCTCGCTTCACTAAACCGGTGGGATTTACATCCTCGCCACCAACGTACTTGAAGACAACCCCCTGCCCCCCTCCCACATAAGAAACAGCTAGCTGGCCGCCCGGAGCATGTCACTTTATCTATCTCCGGGGGGAGCCTTACCCTTTCCGAGCAGCAGCGGGAGGCTCCTCCTCGTGTTTATCCAGCTGCTTTCCCGTCCCTTTATAGTTTCTCAAGTCGGTGTGTTGCCGCTCAAACACACTCGGTCCAGATGATGCATATCTGGAGGACTCCCATTGTCACAGCATCAGCACCACTATCTCATCTCCCACAAAGGCACGCGAACGCACGTCGACCAATCCACCGTTCAGGTCCGGGGACAACTGCCAATCACAGCTTTTATGGTCATAACATGACGGCAAAAGCGTCCAATAAAGTCGCTGTCCACCATTCCTGCTGCATCCGGTCCAATGAGACGTGTCCAGCGTGCAGATGGACCCAGATGTAGACGTGCTGCAAGAGGTTATTCAGGAAAGCCCTCTGGATGCAAGCCCACGGTATTTCGCCTTTTCTTTGAAAAACATGATTAGCTCTTGTCCTCTCTGTATGAATACACACACATTCCTTCACATTCACATATTATGGGCTATTGGTGTAGGACACACTAGGAAAATATTAAAGTTAAATTAAAAAATAAGAACTGTATCCTGCCTCTCGCCTGGTAATTTCTGGGAATGGCTCCAGCTCCACGCGAAACTGACATGGATTAAGCTGAACAGAGAATGAATATATGAAGGGAAAAAACTATATAGCGCGCACATAAAACAAACTTAACTAAATGATACATGGCAACAAAATGATTCAATCAACTAACGGAATAATATTAGATCGTAATAAGACAAAAACAAAAGTAAGTCAAATCTGAACAAGGTCTAAATTAAACAAGTCAATTTTAAAAAGTCACAAGATAAACAAAAAAAATTAAAAAAAAAAAAGAAAAAGTTTTTTAGATTGAATAAAACAAAATTACATACAAAAACAATAATAATAATAATAATAATAATATATTGATTTTATTATTGTAATTATAATTATCATTAATTATGAACTAATTATATTTATCATCATAATCATCATCATCATTATTTATTATAATTGTTATTATTATCATTATCTTTAACTTGTGTTGAGGGGAGGCTAAATCGTTCACTTAAAGATGCTGAAGACCCTGAAGACACAATATCTATTACAGGTATTTAATTGAAAAACTATTTACTTGTGATCTCTGTTCTGCTTATATAGTTCTGCTTATTTCTCATCAATGGCTGCAACTTTTTTACTTTAACAATGCATGTATTAATAATTCTGCTTCTCATTTATCAGCCAATCACAGACTTCAGAGTCTGATGACACTTCAGGGCTGGAAAAGTTAGTGGTCAAACCAGCAACCAATCCTCAGCGGATGACCCCCTTCGCCAGCTAAGCTACAACAAGCCATTAAGTCTGCAGCTGGAGATGGTAATAAATTATTAACAATTTCATTTGGGCCTATGCTGCGGAGGTAGAGCACCAGCCACACAGATTAATCTCACTCTGCCTAACAAATATAGCTCTGTGTTAACTGATAAATAGCTATTCACCAAGGCAACAAAACTTTTACTGTAGAATTTAGTTTAAGCACACTGAATTATTGAGAAGTAAAAAGTAGTGTTTAGAAACAACAGACTCAGATGTTCTCAATAAGAGAAGTGAGACACAAAGAACAAATAAAAATCAATAATCAAGGAACTTAACTTGAAATTCCTTAAAATAGTTTACTGGCATATTAACATTAGTATCCAGAAAGATACGAGGTAATGGTTAAATCTGGTCTATAACTAGACCATCCATTTTCTGCTTATTCTTCTGCAGGTCCAGGGGGGGCGGAGCCTATCCCAGCATTTACCTGACAGTCTATTTCACAACTTCAGAAACCAGGGGGACTTTTGTTTTTAGGGCTTCTTTTATTATTGCAAGTGAAATTTCTTGCATGTGAATGCAGCGCTCTGCACCGTGCAACATGGAAAGCTGCAGAGATAAACTTCAGAAATCTGCTGTCTGAAACATTTACACATAGTGTGTAAATTAAATCATAAAGCAAAAAGCATAATAGCAGTAAAACAATAATGTAGGATACACAGTATAATATGGTTATGGGTTTGTAAGTGTCAAACCGAAACAAGCCTGTTATTCCAGACAATGAGATGTTTAAAGCTTTTAGGTCTTTATTAAAGCATTTATGCAGAAAAAAATCTTTAAATGCTCCTGGTTCTTTTTAATCAAAGAGGGAGCATTAAAGGATGCATTAAAGCAAAATACTGGAGCATTCATGTTCAAAGCGGAGAAGACATCCTTCTTTTTTTGTTATGAGGAACTGTTATGGATCTGACCCACCGATACTGAGTTTAGCCTGTTGTTAAACAAATCTGTTTCAGATCTGAAACAGGAGAGCAATCTTGCCCAGAAAGTACAACAATCCAGAGGACAAAAACGTTTGAAGCATCATCTCTTGATTAAAAGAGCCCAGGAAATGAAAAACCATAAAGGGCCTTTTTTAAATGCAGTTGGCTTTTTTTGTTATTTCCAGTGCAGCTGAATTGTCAACTCTGAACACGGCAACAGGTTTAAGGTTTCTGACACAAGGGTAGGAGGGCAGAGCAGGAAAAGCAGGCAGACATTTCGAGGTCAATGTGACAATCCTCTTAGTGCCACCACAATAACTCGGCAGGCAGTTTGTGGCCTGAAAACCATCTTCGCTTTGGTGCCAAAAACATCTTTTTATTGAAGACACAGGTGAAGAAAAGTCTGACAAAGTTGCATCATTTTATTTGAATGTAGGTGACGTACAAAATACACATCGCTTGTAACACCTTGAACTCATCAACCCCATTTCCTCGCATCAAATAAAAATCATATACAGACTTTGTTGGTGAGTCAATTATACTTTTCTGATTTTCAAGTTCCTGTGGTTACCTGGTTAAATCTGAAAAGGACTAAATGATAAAGCAGCGAGAACCCAGAAAAAAAAAGTCTGTAGTCTAATAAAACTTTTTTCCTTTTAACTGCATCAACTAAAATGGACCAAAAAAAGAAAATTAGCAGCTGGTTTATAACAAAGTTCAGAGACAACAAGTGTGCTGCAGTAAAATTAAAAGCCTGCACCACACAAAGAGTACATCTGTCGCTGTGTAGGAGCTCGGGTCTTGGTTATAAGAGGGAAAAATCAATGTGCATGTCAGTTTTGTCTCCTAGTCAGTCCTGTAATTTCTGGTCATTTTACACATAAGCCAGTTTTAAACCGTAACACCTGCATAATCCTAAATACCGGGACAACACTGTGCACATATCTGTGCCAAACTGTAGCAAAAACAAACGGAATAAGTGTTTGTTCCATGTCCGATTATCTGAGGTAGAGGGAAAAACCTAATTCACTGGTTCCTTCCTGATGTAGTGCAAACTAATATTCCTGCGCCTGTTGCTTTTACAGTGCATTTACTCTAATACTTAACTATTACAGCACATAATGCCAAGTACAGTGTTCACCATGCAAGTTTAAACGCCAACCGGTGCAGTTTTACACACAACACAAATCAGTTACATCTCACACAAATATGAACAGAATTACTGAGCATACAGTTTTAACAAAAAAAGAAAAAAACAAACTTCCTTTCTACTAATAAAGAAATTAAACATGTTAATTCCAGAAATGAGGAATAATATTAATGTGCTGAACCAAGTCCAAGCTGTGTGAAGATGGCCACTGGGAAGTGTGCATTAACAATCTGCAGCATTCGCATGCATACACTAGAGGGCGACAAATCAGCACATTAAAATGCTGCAGGTCGCTGCGGCATCCTCCACACAGGCTCGTTTTTCTATGCAAAATAATCAAAAGCACCAAGGTGTCATAGCATTTCAGCTTTGTGACAGAGAGTTCCTCATGTAAGGCTAAAATATTTAAACTAAGGCAATCAGATCCGTCTGATGAGAGGATTAAACAGTTTTTCCAGTACATGCATGGCTAAATGTGAATGTCTCCTCGCTGCTTGAATCAGATTTCAATCTCTATGTCGTAAGCAATTTTCTCCTTTTTGACCTCCTTTACAGGTTTGACCTCAGGACAAATCCAAACGGGTTCATTTGGCTCCGTCTTCACGACTTTCTCCTGCTTAATCTTCCTCGGCTTGCTCAAAATAAATTTGTAATCTCTCTGAACTTCCAGAAAAGCCGAGGTGAGGTACTGAGGAGAGAAGAGCTTCAGCGAGGGCGGGAGCTCTGGATGCTGGGGGAGGTGCGGCTGCACGAACACGGAGGGATAGTCAGGCATGTGGGGCTTGAATGATCTTTTCGGGTTGTTTAACAATCTGAGGATCGGGGAAGGCGGACGAGGCATAGGAGAGGGTTTCTCTGACTTCATGCCAGGATATCTGGTGAGTGTAGATAAAGGGGGGATGCTGCGAGAACTAGCAGCAGGTGAGGGCGAGGGCGAAGCCGTCGGGCTGACGTCAAACGAACTCTGAGTGTCCTCAGCCGTTTCCGCCATCTGCTCTGGCTCCACGCTCTCTGGGAGACTCTGTTCTCGGCTCACGTCCGTGTCTGCGTTTTGTTCCTCGGCGGTGGAGGACTCGTCTTCGGAGTCCTCGCTCGCTTTAGACTCGATCTGCGGCTGGATGAAAACGTGGTTGTGCCGTCGGCAGAACAGCACGCCGCATTTGAAGCACTTCCTGGCGTCTTTAACGTGGAGCAGCTTGTGACGCTTAAGGTCGGAACTCGATGTGAAAGATCGGTCGCACATGTTGCACTGGAAGGAGGGCTCATCTTTGGGGGCAAGGGGGGGATCAGCCTCATCGGTCTGATCCGAGACCACGGCCTCCGGCTCTTCATGCTGCTGCTTGTGTTTGACAAACTGCAGCACACCGATGAAGGTCTGACTGCACAGCTCACACCGGAAGCCGCCCTCAGGTGTGATTACTGTCTTTAGAACCACCACAGGATTCATTTTATCCATTTTTTCCATGCCTACTTGTGATGTGTTTGGGCTGGATGCTGTTTGTGATTGCATTGTGTTGGCTTCTTTAGTCTTTCCCCTTATTTTCTAGGAGACAAACATGAATATGATGGTAAGAACATTTTCAGACAAGTAGAAAATAAAGTTTAATATTATCAAAATGATTGTGGCTGCTACCTTTCGCAGAGATGGGGGCGACGGCGTCTGCACTGAAAATTTCCACTCAGCTTCCATAATGTCAGCTCCATCAGAATCACTTGGAGACGTTTCGTCCTCTGTGTCTGCCTTGGCCCTGCGCCGAAGTCTTCTTCTATAACCAGAAGACCTTTGAAAAATAGATTAGATTCGATCAGATTTTACATTATTCAAACGCAATAATGAAGAAGGTTCTATACAGAATATAGAAATATTGTTGTGTAAGTTGTCCAGTAAAGTAAATAAAAATAGAGTTAAAATTCATTCTTTGATTACATAAACAAACAGCTGCAGTCTGCAAGTTCCAGCAGCTTCAAGTTACTAAATAATTTTACACAGACCTTTGTTTTCATTAATATTTTCCCAACACAATGATGAAATGATACCCAGTAACTATGCAATTCTCTCAATGGGGGGATGTTTTAACCAGTATCAGCCACAAAAAACACAATACCTGAAGCTAACACGTATCCAACTAAATTATTAATCTGACCCTGCAGAAGTTTTTAAACTTGTTATCGGGCTATATCTAAATAAGCTAAAACGACACTAATCGTATCTCACCGTCTTCTGATGCCGACTAGTGATGTGTTTGGGCTGGATGATTGCATTGTGTTAGTTTCCCTTCCGGCTTCTGCAGTCAATCCCCTTATTTTCTAGGACATAATTGATGTGGTGGTAAGAACATTTTCAGACACAGCAAACAATGAAGTTTGAAATCATAAAATTGATTGTGGCTGCTACCTTTCGCAGAGACGGGGGCGACGGCGTCTGCACTGAAAGGTCAAACTCAGTTTCACCATCAGAATCACTTGGAGACGTTTCTTCCTCTGCGTTGGCCTTGGCCCTACCCCGAAGTCTTCTTCTATAACCAGAAGACCTTTGATAAAATAGTGAAAAATTCATTCTTTGAATACATAATAGTAATCTGAGAGGGAAACATTTATGGTAAAGTTTTCAAACGCGTGCAGCATTTTACAATTCCAGCATTCCTCATGGAGGTCTTCCAACCAGATAAGTACAAGGTTATCTACACACTTCCTGCACTATATATGCACATGGTGACATTTAACACCTTTTATAGACACTCATTGCCTACTTTTCATGGTTATTCATATTGCAATATCAAACAAACCACTATGACCACATTCACCCTGCAGAAGTTTTTAAACTTGTTATCGGGCTATATGTAAATAGGCTAAAGCGACACTAATCGTTTCTCACCGTCTTCTGATACCGACTAGTGATGTTGTGTTTGGGCTGGATGCTGTTTGTGATTGCATTGTGTTGGTCTCATTTCCGGCTTCTTCAGTCAATCCCCTTATTTTCTAGGACAAAATTGTTTGGTCGTGAGAACATTTTCACACACAAAGTTTAAAATCATCAAAATGATTGTGGCTGCTACCTTTCGCAGAGATGGTGGCGACGGCGTCTGCACTGAGAGGCCACCCTCAGTTTCCACCATTTCAGCTCCATCAGAATTCTTTGGACATGTTTCTTCCTCTGTGTCGGCCTTTGCCCTACGCCGAGCTTTTCTTCTATAACCAAAAGCCCTTTGAAAAAGATAGTTTAAAAATTCATTCATTCTGCATGTGTGCAGAATTTTACAATTCCAGCATTTCTCATGGAGATCCTCAACCAGAGAAGTACAGGATTATCTACACACTTTCTGCACTATATATGCAGTTGGTGACATTAAACGCCTTTTATAGCCACTCATTGCCTACTTTTCATGGTTATTCATATTACAATATGAAACAAAACACTAGGACACACTCATACAAAAAGAAAAACAGCTTAGGAGCATTGCAGTTCTGCTCAGGACATAGAAACTACTACGTATAACTGCAACACACTGCCAACACAGACATATCCATCAGCTGATTATCAGACTGTCCTTTACTTTTACACATTTTACACTTTGTGAATCTGGGCTGAGTTGCTCTGCTGTAGATAAGTGTGAATAATAAAGACTCATTATGGGATGCATTCTTTAAGCTGAGAAGAAGAGCCAGGAAAATCTTACTCATATCGTCAAAAGAAATAAAAATAAATAAAAATCAAGTCCAAATGCAACAGCTTGTGGTGTTAATAGAGAGCTAAAACCTGAAGCAGTCACTGGATGCTTTGTGAGTTCACATCTAAAGTTCAGTTATCAAATGTTTACAACTCTTGTAAAAAAAAAACAGCTGCAGTCTGCAAATTCTCACAGCTTCACATGACCAAATTATTTTACACAGACCCTTGTTTTTATTAACATTTTCCCAACAAAATGATGAAATTAGGCTCAGTAACTATGCAATTCTCTCAATGGGGCTGAAATAAGAGGATGTTTAAACTATTAATAGCCCCAAAACACAATAAATAAAGCTAACATATCTCAAACTAAATTATTAATCTGACCCTGCAGAAGTTTTCAAACTTGTTATCGGGCTATATGTAAATAGGCTAAAGCGACACTAATCGTTTCTCACCGTTTTCTGATGCCGACTAGTGATGTTGTGTTTGGGCTGGATGCTGTTTGTGATTGCATTGTGTTTATCTCACTTCTGGCTTCTTCAGTCAATCCCCTTATTTTCTAGGACAAAATTGATTTGGTTGTGAGAACATTTTCACACACATGAAGTTTAAAATCATCAAAATGATGGTGGCTGCTACCTTTCGCAGAGATGGTGGCGACGGCGTCTGCACTGAGAGGCCACCCTCAGTTTCCACCATTTCAGCTCCATCAGAATTCTTTGGACATGTTTCTTCCTCTGTGTCCACCTTGGCCCTATGCCGAGATCTTCCTCTATAACCAGAGGAAGAAATTAGTGAAAAAATCATTCTTGGATTACATAATAGTTTTTTTGAGAGGGAAGCATTTCAGCTAAACATGAGTTTTCAAACATGTGCAGCATTTTACAACTCCAGCATTTCTCATGGAGGTCTTCCAACCAGAGAAGTACACGCGTTGACATTAAACACGTTTTAAAGCCACTTATTGCCTACTTTTCATATTTATTGCTTTTGCAATATCTGACAAACAACTATAACAACAACAACAATAATAATAATAATAATAATAATAATAATGGAACTTTATTTATAAAGCACTTTTCAATCAGCAAATGTAACACAAAGTGCTTCATAAAAACAATAAAAAGCAATAAATATGACACATTTATACAAAAAGAAAACCTGTTTTGGAGCTTGGAAGTCAGGTTATAATAGTAGTTATCGTAATAGGCTACCGTAATTCTCTAAATGGGGCAGAAATGAGGGCACATTTAAACTCGTAATAGCCGCCGGCGGATACATCACAAACAAAACTGTTTTTATAAATAATATTTATACGCAATTTTTAAATAACCTAGAACAACAATAAATATTTCTCACGGTTTAATATTTTTCTTTGGACCCTGTCTTCGTTTAGCACATGGAAACACAGAAGGCACGAAGTTGGGTCTGTCTTGGTCCATGGACGCCTGCCCTGTAAAACACATACATCCATTTTTTTTAATGGAATATCAAAATGTACATAATTCCATCTATTTTGGCTCGCGCTTCAGCTAACTGTCTGGTCTGGGTATTAGATATTAGATATTTGCAACTCACCTGAGATGAAGTGATCGCCACAAATGCGAGGATTCCCTGTGAAATCCATGCTGCTGCCGTTCGCTCGTTGTATTGCTTGTATCCATAAGTGTCTCCGTTTGACTTGAAACGGTCGAGATCCGGATGGTATCGTGTAAAATTTGCTGCCTGGGCGGTAGCGATTTTTGCATCCAGACACGCAACATTCCAACATTTTGCTTAAAAACTATTTGGACTCCGCGTTAGCGAAGTTGTTTCCAGAAACAAAACTCAACTTAGACGGTGGGCCGAACCAGAGCCCAACGCGTTTTTGGTGTAGTTGATTGATCCCATCAAGACAGGAAACGATTTTTTTGTGTATTTGACATTATACATTTATTTAATATCTAGATAAATCTATTGTGAGGTCAAGTTTGATCATACATATTAGTAAACCAAAGTTTTAATCGCCATTCTGCTCAGGCAGATGCTGGAGGGCTTTACAGATGAACCAATCAGATTGCAACATAAACACGATTGACCAATGGTAGACCACCTCAGTAGGGCCCCCAAAATGTAAATATTCCAAGGATGTATTAAAAGAATCCATGAAATATTCCCGCTGACAGACTATGGGGTAGACTGAAAAAGAGAATTATTGTCTTTTTTACAACTTTGTTTTGTCAAATGGAATGACTTAGTAGAAAATAATGTGTAAAATATGGATAGGTTTGCAAGAAAATGTGTAACTAGGTAAGTTCAAATAAATAACCAAATAATACTTTATTATCCTGTAATGAGGGACATCTGCCAATCAATTTTGCACTTGATGTGATCATATATTATTTATGCTAATAAATGCATGTTCTCCTTAGCTACTATCAGAGTTATCGATATATGGCTCTGGCTTTTTTTTTAAATGTATTTATTTATTTTTAACATCAATATTAGGATTTAAAAATCAATATTATCTGGCGGTCAAGAATCACGATATATCGCCGAATCGATTTTTCCCCACATCCCTACTGGCTAGCATGTCTGGATCCACTAGTAAAGATGCTGTATGTATGTTGCATGCAACAAAATCAACAAAAAAATATTTTCCACAGAGTTTTTGGCTGCCTTCTCTGGATCAGGCCAGTCTTGACAGTTTAGAGAAGGAGATTGAGACTAAAGCAGTGTGCACTGGCTAATGTTGGTTATCACAGGGAGCATTACATGAAATACACAAACAAGAAGAACATTGAACAAGCTTCCAAAAGGAAAGAAAGGGCAAAAAAAAACAACAGATTGAGGGTTTATACAAAATTGTGTGTTCATTCATTGTTGACTTAGTAAACCTTACAGTGATGGACATAGTACTCTGAAAACAGTAATTGTAGTTTTTTACATGATTTAATTAAATTACTCTAACCATGGAATATGGCCTTTGACATTCTGCATCAAAATTCTTAATTTTGTGCACACAGCTTCACATTTTTTAGATGACTTTTATTCTGGCTCACATACACAGAAATAGACATTACTATGAACAATGTTTGACAGAAACAAAATGTCTTCTGAAAATGTTCTAGCTCTTTAAGTTCAGGTCATGAAAAATAGGAGCAAAACAAGTGCTAAACTTATATTTATGTTCAGTATATAGTCTGCACCATGCTAACAAAGATGAATTGGAAACTGTACTAATCCTTAACTCCTTTTTTATTTTATCTCTCCAATGCATTAGGTGAGCCACATGCCTCAGGTTTGAGTTCTCTGTTCATCCACGGTGGCAGTCCCTTGTCACTTACTGAGAGTGTCCCATCATTTTCCAAGGCAGTGCTTTATGCAAAAGTGAAGAATATTTCACACAGAAAAGATGTTGGGAGAATCTCCAACGATGTGAGACACTGACTTCTGGTAAGCTGCTTCTGGCGTCTGAGCAACATCAGGGTGGAAAGCTGCGACTACAAATACGTGGACTCATTTCACAAGTGCACAGGTAATGACCAATTAAGACTGGATACTATTTTTTTGTAAATCTGAGGTTGAAGAGAAGTTATTTGAAAAAACAGAAGGTCTGCAAGCTATCATAGTTAAATATCCTCTACAATAAATGTGTCAGTGAAGCCAAATGAATATCTCTTAGGAATCGTCCTCTTTTATAAAAAGAGTCTTCAGAAATCCTATCCTTTTCTGAATTTTCTGAAGTAGCTTGTTACCTCCCTTCAGAGGCCTTTTGCATCACTTTATTCCAAATTACTGCGTCTACTAGAAGTAAACACGCCCTCCTCAGCATCCTTGGTCTTCTCAACAAACGTTTTATTGACATAAAGTGAAATAATCAATGCAGCAAACCAAGTATGCCCCCTTAATGCAACCAAAGGCACTTTAAAACGTTTTTAGATTTCAAGACCAGATTTCCTCTGCAGTGCCTCACCTGACAGACTTTCCTCCCACTGCTGGGAGGAACCACACAAAAAGTGGCCATAATTAGGCTCGCTGTTATGTGAACTCTTTGCTCACCAGCATAATGATTTTCTGTACATATGTTAATATTGCCTGTTTTGTGTTTCTGGGCAGTCCATTATACCTTAGCTGATGCTTTATATCCATCCAGACGAGATGGATCTCCCTTTTCTTTCCCTTTAAACGCTCTGTAATGCCAGGTTAGTCTTCTGCTTTTATTTTCAGCACCTTTACTCTGAGACACCCTGCATAAAAAAACTTTTGTTGCAAACATGAACATAGTTTGTGGAATAAATCCCCCTCAAATAAACTTGCCTTAGTTTTTTTCTCCACTCATGGCACCACTTGATAACTAGGTATGAGTAATTATTGGTAATTGATGCACAATAAAGAAAGAATTGTAGTGAACAGCTAAGACGTGGGATCTGAATAAAAAAAATGCTGTCAGAACTTTGGTAAATATATTAAGGTGATGGTGCACTCTTGGAAAATATGTTTTCTAATTGAGGCAAATTAATGTAGTAGCTAAAAATTATGCGTTTACAAAGCTGCTTAAATATCTAGAAGACCTTTGTATTAACCTGTTCTTTACACCAGTTTAATCTGTTAATTTTATTTCAATTTCCTTTTGTAGCGACAATCCAAAGCACAGTCATCTGAAGGCATTTTCAAAAGCTATAGCTCACCATTTAAAAACATTCATTATATGATCCTTTTAGTTTGATTTTTGGGTCCATGTAAGCAAGGTCATAGGAAAAAAGGAATCTTGCATCGACTCCTCTGTTTAATTCAGTTTCCCATCCTGAGTTTGCACAGGGTGGCGGGGGAAAACTTCTTTTTAATAGGAAGGAAAACCGTCTAGCAGAAGAGGGTTGAGGAGCGCTCATACAGACATCTGTACATGCTCACACTCATTCCACGTCAATTTAGAGCCAGATAGAGCGACAGTGGACGTTTTAGACACCACCTAAGATATGCAAACACATAGAGGAGGTTAGACGCATAGGAACATCTCGCTGTTAGGGGACAGGGCCAACCTCCAGCTACCCTGCTGCTCACACATCTACTCACTAATTAGCTGTGGCTCCTGGTTTGTTCCTTCCCTAAATCCTCTTTGTTCTGCCTTGCTCAGCTGCTTCATGGAAGACATTTTAATGTGTGTGAAGAATTAAGTTAATGATGCTCACTGGGACATGCTGATAGAGCTGAACCATTGTTAATGTCATTAGTAAAACCCATGTTTTTCCCCTTCACACAAGCTGAGGCTGGTATTACAGAAATACTTGAAATGAGCACCAGGGTAAGCGGGGTGGGGGGGTATGGACCCCTGCTAATAACTGAGAGGGCTGCTCACAGATGACTTTACTCTTTACAAATGAGCAAAAAGACAAAAAGATGTGGGCAAATGTTGCCCATCTCATTTGTTATTAAAAGGATACTGTTCCTCAGCAGCATCCTCTCTTTTACTCGTCTGTTCCCTGCACAGATGGTCCAGCTTTCTGCCCTGTAAAAACGACAGGAAGCAACAACAGGAACATTTAAACTCCACACACTGGAGTCTGATGGGCGAAGTTCATACCGGCATCCGAGATCTGACTGTATGAAATCCCTCTGGACCAAATCTCCTCTCCTCCATCTCCCAAAAGCCTCATTGAGAAGGGAGTGACGAGATTAAAAGTGGGGTTAAAATTAACAGTTGTCACAAATGCTGTTAATTTTACCAGCCTACTAGCTAGCTTATTAGTTAGTTAACACTTTCTTAATTGCACATGCACACATACAAGATTTTTGTTTCACAAGATTACAAGGGTTTGATTTTGGTTTTTTGCCTGTTTGTTTTCTGTTGTTTCTTTTTGTTCATTTAGAGCTTTGTTGTTCATCATCAAACACGGTGGACAGCTAATATCCACAGGGAGGAAAGATTTCCCACATAAACGGCATAGCTTCTATATACAGCAAAGAGTTCAGTGAGAATGTTTCCAAATGTAATACTGATGATATAGTGAAAGATTTTTATTGTCACTCGAGTGCGTAGTTAAAGGATTTTAAATAATATCACATCGAAAGCAGTAAGGTTCAAAGACAAAACGTCAAATTTCGATATTGCAGCACTGTTGCCAAGCAGAAGTGGTCCGAGGATGATAATATGATTTCTATGATAACCGCTCTGTCTTCTATTTCTCCTGATGAAATGTCACCTGAAGAGGAAGAGGAGCCGTTTCAGCACCAGGCCAAATTAGATCAACTTTATCCACTTGAAGATGAAGGTGGCGATATTATATCTACACTGTGAATAGAGGAAGGCGAGCAAAACTCTGCATACTCTGTCAGATTGGAAAAATCAAAACCCATAAATAACGCAATTCATCAGCTCCACATAGATATCGCTGTAATGATGCAGCCAACTTTTGCTCCAACTTCTGTAAAAATACAGCTCTAAACAATGAAAACGGTTCTTCTACAATTTTAAATTCTCTAAAAGACACAAAGTAAGTTAGTGCAGACCACCAAGAACTTTGTGATCTTATGCAATCTGACTAAAAGAAGTACTGATTCAATTGAAGGTCTGAAGAATAATAAATCACCTGGGACAGATGGTCTGTTATCAGAGTTTTATAAATCCAAAGAACTTGCTCCCTCTTATTGGCAGTATATAATCAAAGCATTGTTAAGGAGACCCTTCCTCCCACATTAACACAAGGATTAATTACACTCATCCCTAAACCAAAGAAGAACCCATTACTTATTGGCGTCCAATCAGTAATGGGTTAAACAACGATTCCAAATCCTGGCCTCTGTCTTTGCTCAGTGATTAAAACTGCTCCTGGATAAGGTCAGTGATGAAACAGTCAGGCTTTTTAAGAAATAGATATCTCTCTAATAACATCAGGTTCATGCTCAAGTTGACTTATTAGATCACCCAGAACTGGTGGGAAATGAAAGCATATTCTATCCTGGACTTTTACAAAGACTGGCTCAGTTGGACATAATTTCATTTTTAAATCTCTTGACATATTTTTCTTTGGTAATTTATTTTGTAGAAAAATCAAAAATGGAAATAGCTCTATTAAATTGAAGAATGGGACATCCCCATGATCTGAACATTTTAAAATCCATGTGAGCCCCAAACACTTTGTCGTTGTATTTGATGCTGTCACCATGGGTGTGATGATGCTAAGGGTCATACTTCATCCTCTGATGCACCATTACCTTCACTTGATCCAACTATTCTTGTAGGCAGGCTTTGCTCTCAGCCTGGTCTCTGTTAATCTAAAAATAATAAAAATATGCGTAAACTGTTCTAAGCTAATTGCACTTCTGTTCCAACTTCGTCTCATCTGGTTATGGGAGCATGCTGGAACAAAACTGGGACTCTTACCAAACTGACTCTTATTTGAGTTTTATTTTAAAAATGTTTTATATGGATTGTCAAATAGTAAAAAAAGATGCTTCGTATGTAAACTTATCATGCTGTCGGCCAGATTTTATCCATAAATGTCAAAGAAATGCTCAGGGCTCTACTCTCAAGACAGATTTATTTATTCAAACATATTAAATAGCAAAATTTTAGTAAAGCATACTTTTATAGATACTTTCATGTATTTATTTATTTGAACAGAGGATTGTAACATTTTATTTAAGTATCCTTTTATACATACAGGTCTGTCTCAGAAAATTAGAATATTGTGATAAAGTTCTTTATTTCCTGTAATGCAATTAAAAAACATGAAATGTCATACATTGTGTATTCATTACAAATCAACTGA
>JAVQJG010254227.1:0-49374 GCA_036024015.1 Craterocephalus amniculus | reverse complement strand
AAAGGTAGTCAGATATCCGGAAACTAGTATCACAATCTGACCAATCACAGGGGAGAACTTCCGCATCTCTGCGTCCGCGTAGCCGGCTGCAGTCAGGTCTGGCAGAGGTGCGCGTCGAGCCTCTGCGGACCTACCCAGAGGCTACGGCGGTTACGCCGTAACCCCCTCGACGCAGACGACGCGCAAGTATAAACCAGCCTTTAGTCTGACACATTGAACAATGTTGGCTAGTTAATTTAACAGTTTGAGACCAATGCATCCAGGAAGCCTGTTTATTAACATTACATTTTTTGAGGTGGGATGGATTTTTCCTTGCCTCATACAAGAAACACCATCTCACTATGTTATGGATTTGTGATTTTAGACCTTGTATAAAAGATCCTGATTGGAAAGTTGATGAAAGAGTTTGTAACAGTCCAACTAAACAATTCTGGAAATCAAATCTCTCAGCCTTTTCCGTGCAAATTCTTAAGGCCTCTACATACTCAGTGAGAAGCGAGAAATTTGTTCTTGTTCTCGAGGCTGCAAGAGTGAGAAAAAAGTTATTTTTCAGCAGGGGATTACGGGCGGGGGACTCGTTTGTGTCTCTATGTGCCATGAGCCGGGTGAAACGCTTATTTTTTATTTTACGTGGAAATTGGTCGTTGACAGTGCAGGACTTTGCACATGGCAGTATCCGTGTCTTTATTTACCGTGTTGGAAACGTTTCTGTACTTTCTCTCCACCTCGATCAGCTGTTATTTAAAGCTGTTCATTCATCCTCGTAACAGTAAAAATGCAGAAACCACTACGCCCCCGTCATGCTTTCAAACCTTATCAATGCCGACCTCATATGTCCGACCAATCACGCAACACTTCTCGCAGACCCTCGTGAAAAAGTCCAGCCAGCTCGATGTGGCAAGAAGTGTCCTCATTCACGTTCTGCAAGAACAAAATTACGTCATCTTGTTCTCGAACCCTTGGGAGCAAGAACAGAGTTCTCGCTTCTCGCGGATATTGTATAGGCCTTACATGGACTTGGTCTTCAAGTGTCTAGTCTGACCAATAACATAACACACTGAAAGCCTTTCCTAGGTTTCTTCTGAAGCCTCAGCGTTTCCAGCATTGAGCCATTCAGCCCTGGGGCAATTGTCTCTGCGTTGGTAAGGTTTATTGCACTGGCAGTGCAGACAGCTGCCTTCCTGTGAGGACAGTTGGAAGAGAAGAGCAAAGACTGACAAACAGAGTGGGGTGGGGGGTTGGGGGGGCAACAAAACATTCCCTGATGTTTTACCTAGAGACCTATGGCATCTGTGGCCTGCTCTGTTTTAAGCCCAGGTGACATGATTACCAGACAGCTCAGACAGAATACTTTGGAAAGTTCACTCTGGATAGCTGAGAAGAAGGGAGCTGTTGTTTGAGTTCAAAAATTTGATGGAGAGAATAACAACTGGTTATGTGGAAAGAGAATTATAATGAGATGAGAGGTTGTTTGACTAAGACAGTGGTAGACAGGAATAAAGGAGATGAGAAAAAATGGCTAAAATTTCTGTGAGATGCTAAGAGAAAGAAAAGTCAACCTGACAGAGAAACAGTGAAAAAGCAGAAGTGTGACTTGTGTGACTCTGTACATGTTGGATATATAGGTGTGCAAGTGTTTTCTTCTTCATTCTGTTTTTGTATGCATGCGGGATGCAGAACTACCGTACAGGTACTGTTGCTGCAGGATTGTGTGCGTCAGGTTCCATCAATATGACATGTCTTTGATGTGGAAATGTGAGGAGCAAAACCCCAGCCAGCTTCAGTCCAGTTCCCAGCGGGACACATCTACCACAGTGCATACGTGGGTATTTCAGTGCGGGAGAGAGGAAGGAGAGAAAAGTATGAAAAAAAACCCCCACCAAAAAACAAACAAAAAAAAAAGCATTGAGCCACAAGAAATAGCATTGTGTATATTTTAGCTGGCATTCTGCAAGACAGTCAATAGTTGAAAGCTCAACATAACCTGAGGCACAACAGACTCAGTCAGTACTACAGAATCAATATTGCATGTAAATATGGTTAATAAGCATCACCATACTAGAGCTGAAATATGTCAACATGCTGTTTCCTGCTTAACTGACATTTTATCTGCTTTCAGACACACCCCCACCGATTTACAGATTACCTTTCTTTAACTATACAACTATTTTGTTCTTTGGAGTTTATTTTATATCATGACCATGACTTGTCAAAAGTGGTGATTGAATCTCAGTGTAGCTCTCCAAACCAAGTGCATTAAAGCAGACAAAAAGTCCTGGGTTACACATAAATTAATATGCTTTAATGAAGAAAAATAACACCATCAATCAACAAGATCAATAATATCGCTCACAGTCAGCTGCTGATTGAAGTCACCTCAGATCACTGGTCCAGGGAATACCCTTCATATCCACTAAAAGCAGAAAATATGAATTGATTGTATTCTTCTCATGTAGCCACATACACAACATTATTTTGCTATCATTCACTTTTTTTAACCCCAATTTACTGATAGTAAGCCAACGTTTTGTAAACCAGCAGTAAAATGTCAAACTCTTTTCAAATAAGATTTACTGAGTTTTTTTATTATTAAAGTTTGTTTCTTAGAATTTGAAGACTTTGTCAAAATCAGTTTGGTAAAGGAATTTAAAAAAAAAAGACAAAAAAAAGAAAATGCTACACTTCTCAGGGTATCTTGCTGTACTGTAAGTTAATAATGACATGTTTACTTATAGTACTCGCCACAGTTCCTGTAAAGTTCGTCTAACTGCTGTACAGTTGGAAGTGAGCATGGGTGGTGAGTTAGGTCAAACATTTTATGACTGGCTTTCCAAAATTGAACAATTTAAGGTTTAATGCATATCAAACGTTCCAAAAGTCTCAGTGGGTTTGAGTTTTTCTAGATGTTCCTTTGATCCATATGGTTCAGTAATGTTTCATGTATAAATCCAGTAGCTTTCTGTCTGTAAAGGCTTGTTTACACTGGTCTTTCTCCAGAGGATGGAGCAATCTTTGGCATCTGTTCCAGATTCCATCTTTGTGGCTTCTGTTTCATTTGTTGTGTCTGTTGTGGTGAGATGAGCTTTTATTGGTAGATCTAAAGATTGCTACATAAACCTCTGGATTGACTTTAACCGATTTTGACATGTGCCCAGTGTATTTTACTGCACTATTGGACCAACTATCAGAGATGGGCAAAAACATGAACGTACTGTATGGTGGACAAAGCATGCATATAAATATTTATAGATTGGTAGATATACCTGTGTTGCGTTCTTCTCATCCCACCCAGGCTGTGTGAGTCTTGTACTGCCCAAGTGCCTTCTCTATGAGGTCAATGGCTGCTGCGATAATGCTTAACTGATGCCGGCTGTCAATAGTCATTCACCAGGAGAAAAGTGCTCCGCCTGTTCAGTAAATTACACAGTGCGACGTGAGCCGTGGGGTTCAAAACAACCTGACCCCACTGTTGTTGTGCGAAACAATAGAACAATGACTGCAATCAGCTTTTCCAGCAACCATCTGTGTCATGCTGCTGACTACAAAACACCTTTCCATTACACCAGGGCTGCAGCTATTAGCTCTCCATGCCACTGACTCCAAAGTGAGACGGAGAGGTTATTTTAATAGAACATTGGATTGTCTCTGACCCTTCTTTATCCAGTTTTTTTTTTCCTGCTGACCTTGACATTGGTGGGCCTTTTGAATACTATGAAGCTAGTGAAATGGATAGCTTTTCACAGATCACCATGCATGTGTGGCATTTTGCTAACATTGCTGATTAATGTGACTTTTCAATGTGTTTTATGTGTGTGAAGTACTTTTTCCTTGACTCCATCCTTTTTACGGCTTCAGCAAACATGCTCGGGAGCAGTACGAAAAGCTGTCCACCATGCACAAGAACATGCAGAAGCTGTATGAGAGCATTGGCAGCTATTTTGCCTTTGACCCCCACTCTGTCAGCGTGGAAGATTTCTTTGGAGAATTGGCCAATTTCCGCATCCTCTTCATGGTGAGTATAAAGATTCCGTATCCATCCATTCATATGACCAGTTTTGTCATACACGCAGAACTCTGTGTGTACTTCAAAGCAGACGAACAGTTGACTAATAGAGGTCACCTCCCACACATTCACATGGTTTTGCTCACGCTTGCACACAGACGGTGTCAATAAAATGAAAAAGGATTCTTTTTGAAATTAATAAATAATGTAGACATTTTCTCGCATTAGGTCGTGCCAGATGGCAACATATAAAAGTTATTCTTTTATTTTCTAGATGTAAATGTGCTTCACAAATAAATACCACAATTATACCTCAGCAGCACCTCACATTTCCTTCTGTGGTAAAATCTTTCATTTTTAAAACTCCATATATTCATTTCATAACTCAGACTTTACTACCTTTAATTTAAGTTGACCTCAAAGATTTCATTTCAAGTCATGTTGGCAATATTACGTCTTTTCAAAGATTATTGTTTCTAGTTCACAGCAAGCACACCATTTTGTTTTACATTTTTTGTCCACTGTTGACAGAAATTTTTTAATGACCCTTGCTCTGATGTGCAGATTCTCTGATTCTGGTACTGTTCTCACTGGTAACCAAAAAACACCTGCTGAATGACTTTCTTTCATTTGTCATTGTTTAAGACCTCATAATGTTCCTTTTTCCTTTGCTAAACTCCACCCCCCACAAAAACTTTACTTTCCCTTCCTTCAGTACCATAATGAAGTTCAAATGAGACTTTTTGTGAAAATTTGTATGAAACAAGTGGAGGAGCTAGACTTCAGAAAGAGCCACCGTAAAAAAATAATGATATTCAAGTTAAAGGAGCAATACTTGATATTATTTTAATCTTTCTAAGAAAAATGTTTTCTACATGGTATATTATGTGGTAAAAGGTGTAAGTCCATAAAAATGAATTACTCATTGATTGTGCATTTGTACAAGTCCAGGCCACTTAGTAAGCGAAAGCGGCTAATTTTTAGCTCTGGTGTGGCGCTCTTTCTCTGCCAATGGGGTTAACTTCCCGGATTCCGGTCAGCCAGTAAGAGCGTTCCCCTAGGGAATCTGGAAGTTATGGAAATTAAACCCATTGGCAGAGAGAGCGCGTCACACCAAAGCTAAAAATTAGCCACTATTGCTAACAAAAATGTCCTGGACTCATACATATGTGCAATCAATTAGTCATTCATTTTTATGGACTCCCCCCTTTCACCACAATATACTGTATAGAATCCATTTTTCTTAGAAATATTAAGATAATATCAGGTATAGCTCTTTTAAAATATATGTTTTTATTGCATTTTCTTAACTACTTAATTAGTTTAATAATTTTAATTATTTTGTAAGCAACATTAGTACTGGTGTGTGGTAAACATTACATAACCTTTGTGGAATAGTATCCTTTTTATTAGAGAGTCCTTTAAACATTTATTAAAGTGTCTTTGCTTCTTTATCTCTCCGTTCCCTCTGGTACCGCCCTGAAATATCCTGGTGTCAGGATGATGACATGCTGTCCAGACAGGATACAGCCTCTCTCTTCACAATCCATTAATGTAAATGGCAAGGTCCCCTTGTCTGAATCCTTCTCCTCTCTTCACCATTATCCCCCTCTAAAACCAACTTCTCATTCCCACTGATCAAAATGCACAAGCACACAACACAACACTCCCTCAAGGATTCTAGAGCTGCATAGCTCCAAAAGAGGCATCTACCCAAGAAAATAAATTATTCTTTCAAGCAAATAGCTGCATATGAATATTTTATTACAGATTTAAACTTTCTTACTTTGGTTAAGGGGAGGGCAATAAGTGGGTTATAGAGTTGCTAATATATTCATACAAAAACAATCCTTTAATCACCATATTCCTCAGATATTATTTATAGTTTTGCCTCTTCAGCTTTGCTGACAGAAAGGCTAATCCAATCTGATTGCATAGCACAAGGAATCAATGGTTGTCTCTACATGAATGTTGTGTTTTCTTCTTATCTTGTGAAACAACCTGACTATTTTCTTTGGAGCACAATAGACATTTTTATCTACTTTTTCTTGAAGAATTTTAGGAGACAGGTTTGACTCTTGCTAATAAAAAGATGACCTTCATCAGTCATTGCTGATTGTTCCAAACTGCAAATCAAATAAAATTCATGACTTATTGTCAGTTGATATTTTAACTGAACTGAGCCTCTTGACATGCCCAGTGTGCCTTAAATGTTTTTCTTTTTTTCTGTTTTCTCCTCAATATCAAGACATTGACTTGTTTGACTCTGACAAAACATCCTTGCTAACTTCTGTCTCTGTTGCATTGCCCTGTGTAATTCATTCACAGCACAAAGCATCTGCAGTATTAAAGAATTCCATTGCAACACAGTCACCCTAAATTGCTTTTACTAAAAAGCTCGGGCTTAATGCACCCGACCGACATAAGGCATTTGAGTAAACGCATTGACAGACAGTCCTCACAGAACTGAATGTAACTGATAAGAGAATCCATTAACTCTATTTTCCTTCTGTTTCATTTTCTGTCTCTCCCTCACCCCTGCCCTGCTCTCTCTCTCTCTCTCGCTCGCTCTTTTTTTCCCAGTGGCCAATGAAATATTATTTGATTCCACTGCATAGAGTCAGTGTTCCAATAGTCCAACAATTTGTTAATTTAATGCTGCTGACTTATTCTGAAATAGAAAATGAGTGAAATGCAATCGCAGGGTGTGTGTATGTAATCCTGACCAGGAGCATGGGAATGATTTTTTTTTTCCCCCATTAATGAGTTATCAAAGCACAGCAGATGGGCTGGGATGAGCTAACAGTCTTCCTTGTTAATTGAGCGACTTTCTAATACGACCAAAAGACTCAGACTGGGTTCACAAAGTAGCGAGACAGAGCATCTATGAGATTAGAGCCGCCGTTTTTGTGTGGCTGTGTGTGTGGGTGCATCCACCACTTCTGAGCCTATTGGATATTTCTAAAGCTTCCTAATTCCTTCACAATATGAGAAATGATGACAATCACAGCAAAGATGGAGCTCTAACGGAGACTCCACTGAATATGTTCACTTACTTTAGTGACGCAGTGATTATATTCATTGCTGCAGATCTTGAGGGTCACCTATCAATATGGGAATACATGAAAACCACAGAGCAGAAGTCTCACAGTCTGTAACCTATAACTTCTTGAAGCCATTTCCCCTCACATTCTGGCACGCCGTGTAACAGATGGCTAATAAACACATTTGCTGCTTAAACCCAGGCGTGGTAGTGTTTGTAAAATTCAAATGAGATATAGCAATGACACTCTCTGTGTGAGATCGCTGGTGCAACCGAGCAGTTGGAAATACTTAGTGCTCCCTCATTGGACCGGCAAACTCGTTTGCACGGGAGGAGAACCATGCTGTGGGAAATGTATTGTGTTGTGCAGGGTCAAGGAAGAACAGCAAACACATTTCATGAATTATTGAAAGAACAGACCTAGTGAGGGAAAAATCCTGCCTGGCCCTTGTTGGTTTCTTGGACCTGTGGGTTACACAAAATGCAGCTATCCAGCAAGGTGTGGATCGAGGAGAACTTATAATCTTCATCTCAGAAAGACACAGAGTGTGACATGCACTCGCTGCTACTCGGGGCCTCTCGGAGCCTGAAAGTTGCTTCTAATTCCTCCTCCTGTCTAGCTGTTGTAGTATATGCAAAACCACACCTTTTTTTTTTTTAAATCTGTCCTTAGATTTTATAGATTCTGAGTCTATATTCTGCACCGCCAGAGATCAATACGTATACACTATCAGCCCACATTTCCCTCCAAGGAACTCAAACACTAAGCTACCGTCTGAAGGATTTAAGGGTTTAATTTAAGGTTGATCAGACATTAGGGTGCAATCTGTCACAACCCGAGAAAAGCTTTATTTTGTTCATTTGGTCTAATGTTTTAATATAATCCTTGCCATAATTAGAGGTGAAAAACATTACAGATGTGACTATCAATGGAAAGAATTTCCTCTATAGGTTGATGAGAGCCAAATGATCCATAAATCTTGCTTTTAATCGATTTTATTTATTTATTGCTGCCTTTTAGTACTTTTTCGATACTGTCTTCTCACCATTTGTGATGCTTTTAATTAACTATGTAAATATGTCATACAGATAATCCTGCCATGCCTATTATTAACTTCTATTTATCGTAAGCTTTTGCTTTGTTGTTGCAACAGTATATTTTTTATGGTTCTTTGATTTTCCTTTTTGTGTCCACTTTAGCGGTGGAAATATAATAAGTGACAGCCCATTCAAACAGAATATGTGAGTGAATTGGAGAGGAACCACAAGGTCTGCTGTCTAAAATTTCTTGTTTCTTTGGCCTGATAATTACTTTTCAAGACATGTCCCACAAGGATTGTTTCATCTTCCATGTCTTCCTAAAAAATATAGAGTTGCCAAGAAAGCGAGGTCTGATACAATCTGTTGTTGCCTGTAGGAAAATGTGTGCAGTCAAAGAGAATGGCAAAGGGACAAATAATAAAACAGTGAACGTACGTTTGGTACTTTGATAATTAGTGGTGCTGTTTATTAGAGCCACATAATTATGTTGCATAATCATGTTTACAGTCAGAATTAGTTGTTTGTTTAAAATAAGTTTTGCCGACAGGATTCTATTTGTTATCTGCATAATTTATCTTCCAGCTTGTGCTGTAAATGTTGAGCGCGGCGCTGAATTGAATCCTGTCAAGGAATGAGGACAGAAAATTCTCTGCTGTCAGAGCTGCCCATCAGTTCAACTCAATGCATAACTTAACTCTTTCATCACTGAATATTCAACACTGCTCTGTCATTCATCGACTTTAATTCAAAACAGTAGCAAAGTGTAGGCAATCAATATCCTGTGTAGAGGGCAGCTGTATCGTTTACATAGACTTCATACAGTGATGAAATATGGGTTGATTTAGAAGTATTCAGTGACTTGTTGCAGCCACAGAGACAAAACACCAATCGTTACCTTGTTAAAATACACACAATACAGAAATTCACCCTTTTCTCTTTTTTATTCATTCTTTATTTGATCAAATCATTCAAACTTGATTTCTCTATTATTGCTCCCTCTCTCTTCTGTGTGTCGCTGCCACTCTACTTGCCCTTATCGTCTAACAAGGAGACAGTGACAATGAGGGCTTCTGTCCTTGGACATGGAGAAAATCTCTGCTATTGACTGGCATGATGAGCTGCTCTTTCCTTGTTTCTTCCCCTCAATCCCCATAATCCCTCTGTCTTAGCTGCCAACACGACACACTCATCAAGACCACAGGGGCATTGGATGGAGGGCCCCTCTGTCGCCATTTATTATATCAGTGCACAGACAGGGCTATGCCTTCACTTACTGATGCAAGCATAAATGCACACATGACCGGGGACATCAGAGATTAGCTCAAAAATATACAGATGCCAGTGGACACATGCAATTATATGCATGTATGCACATACAGTATGGCCTCCCACACACCAATAACATACAGCATGATGGGCCCATACCGGGGCTGCTCCTCAGGCCTGGGATGAGAGGATATATTGTTTTCTCCAGAGGTCACACAGTTGCATCTTATTCTCTGCTGGCAAAAGAACAAACTGACAGATTTGTAAAAGGCTTAATACATACTGTTGATTATGTCCCTTTCCCTGACTCTTTCCTGACATTTCAGCTGGTCACCAAGGAGGAGAGGGATGACGCCGCTGTCTTTCTCCTCTGAGACCATCACACTGCTGCTACACTTTTCTCATATAATGGCTTCCTCATAGGCGCCCCCATCTTGTCAAAGAAAATGCACCAGCATGGTTCATATATGTGGTGATAAAACATCATTTCTTTCAACATCTTAGTTTAAATGCCCCTATTGATGTCATACAGACAAGTCAGCCTCAGTAGCCCCATGTACATATATATATATATATATATATATATATATATATATTTTCTTTTTTTTCCACAGGGCTTGACACATTGTTTATTCCTGACACTTATTTCGAACTATCAACCCCATCGCTGAATCCAAATTTGCTGATGCCATTGTGATGTTTCTGTACACTATATAGTAGAGAAGACGATAAAGAAGCAGTGGTGGCAGCAGCCGCGTTCAGATTCTTATCTGTTTGTGTGTGTGTGTGTGTGTGTGCTTCATCAGGAAGCAGTGAAGGAGAACCACAAGAAGAGAGAGATGGAGGAAAAGATCAAGAGAGCCAAGCTGGCAAAGGAGAAAGCAGAGCGTGAGAAGCAGGAGCGCCGGCAGAAGAAGAAGCAGCTGATTGACATGAACAAAGGTACGCCACTTCTCCCCATGCCGCCGCGGGGGCAGAGACGGGGCGGCAGGTGGGGAGTTTTTTGGGGGTCCTGAACATGAGGTTGAAAAGAAGGGATTCATGGGATTCTGTTTCACACAGATTCGAACTGAGAAACAAGAGGGTAATGTGGTACAATGTAGGAGGTCTTTTCTTTCTTTCCAGCTGTGAGGGAATCAGATATCGACTGCACTTCCATATCTTATTCAATGCTTCCAAACAATAAACATCTCATGTGAGAATTTTTATTTTGTTTTGTCAACATATTGTTGACAGAGACATTTTCCCCTGCAGGATACAAATCCTTTAAAAAGCCTGCACACAAATAAACATGCAGACATTGTCTTCTAGCAGGGATATGCTGAAACGTCGGTCATATTGTTAAAACAGGAAATTAAGGCTTTTTTTATTGACAAGACTACATTGCTCTGTCAGTGGTGTTTTCAACACGATCACGATGCTGCAGTAAATTTTAATCAGTTATGTGCAAGCCACATGTAAGAAAAGCACAGCTCAACACTGTTTTCAGGCAGCCTATCAGATTTATTGTTATGATCTGCTAGAATGGCTCTATTGTCCTCCAGCTATGCCAGTAAGTCACGTATTGATCAGTGCAAGTTGCAGTTGTTCACACATGGAGAAATTAGGGTGACAGAGCTGGATGTCTGTGTGTAGTTTCCCCAATGACATTGTGAAGGAATTTTGAGCCCGGAAGGGCTTTGTAGGCAGTCAGTCTGGTCTTTTGTCTATTATTTATTTATATTTTTTGACAAACAGACTGGGATTTCCACATTTCACCAGCTTCTAAATGTCAGTGCCAGCCAAGGACCTCTCTGTAGCTCAGCCACAATGGAAATGTGACAAGACAGTCTTCAGTACGCCAGAAACTCTCCAAGATAATGATGCACGCTACGGTTCTTCTTTTTTGTTCCCTGAGCAGTGACCTCTCTGAAAGCTTTACGTTTAATAATCCAACATGGCTGAGCTGAAGGAGGCTGCCTACCTCTTTCTTTAAGTCTGGCAAACCAGATGGAGAAGGATAGAGAAGTAGGTATGATATTAAATATTTCTGCTAGCGCAGATTGTGATCTTGGTTTCTGAATGCCATAATATGACATTTGGTATGAATAAAACATGAGGAAGACATGGGCAACGCTGCCTGCAGCCTTGGAGATAGTGGGGATTGTCCTTCGCACCAACAACTCGATCGCTGGACTGTTGCAGTGACAGTGACCTTGGAAGTTATGGAATACACACTTTCAAATCCAAGATGCACAAAGCCGAGTGTGTTTTAATCCGTCAACGTTCTTACCTGCCTTCGCTTCAGGTTTTCATTGAACCTTGAACAGTTTCTTTTTTCTTTCTCGCTTGTTTCTATGTAAAAGGCTTGCAGAGGAAGGACAAACAAAAGCAGAGTTCTGTAAATGGATCCTATGAATGAAGTCCTGAATCTGAGCCAGGAGTAGGTTGGATGTTAAAGCAGCTTTGTGGTTTGTCTCTGTGTCTCTCGGTTTCTATTTAAACTGTTTGGTTGGGACACACATATTTGGTGTTTTCCTCTCTGAGCTTCCACTCCTCTACTTTTGACAGCCTTGGCTTGAGATTTTTGGCTCCTGTCTCCCAGTCTGCTCTAAAATTCAACATGTGCTTCAAATATTTGAAGAGTTACGTTATTTGAGGGAGATTTGTGTATCAATATTTCATAAAAGTATCAATCTAGTTCTTTGGAAAGGTTGGAAACGATATCACTGTGTGCAACACTATGTGATTTGCTAAAGTCCCAAAAGCTTATCTTTTTAAATTTTGAATTCCGAAGGTGTAAAGGCTACATAAAACCTTGCAGTGGACAGTTTATAGCCGACCCAATCAGACTTACAGACCGATTAACAAAAAAAAAGGTAAATTCTCTGTTTGCAAATGCATTAACTGAGCAGATGGAGTAAACATATGCCTATTGTATTATGAGAATTATGTGCAGGTCATTGTCTTTATCTATTTTAGAGATTTACTGATTTACTCATTTTATTACTTAAAAGACTACTAGATGGATCATAGTATTGTATTTAATGCAATTTTGAGAGGGGATAGATTTTGTGTCATTTCACAAATTGCAACCTAATCCTCTTCACTTTCAAATGATTAACAAAGAAGTGCATATTAAATGAGAGTTTAATTCATTTAGCTTTGCCAGGATGGCACCAGAGGGGTAACAGGCAAACGCTTTTGAGAAGCTGGGGGAAAAAAAAGAGATGAAAAATAAGCTAATTTCCCACTTGATAAAACTTGGTGTTACACTCTCTGTACAGCTACGTGCACACTTTTTTTTTTCCAACAAGCTTGAGTGATAGATGAGACAAGTACAGCAATAAAACACATTTATGAAATCATTACCAAGTCACTCCATTTGTTTTAATTTCTTCTAAGTGGATATTCCATATTCTGTTCAACTGACCAGATGTTGAACATTAACTGAAACGCTTTACATGACTGGAAATGATGGTTGAATACTATAGCATCAAGTCAAACTAATGCCCATGTCTGATCCAGGGTGAGAGGTTTCGACACAGCTGTTTTTTTTTCCTTTTTTGTATTATTATTGTAGTGAAACAATCCATGTCACAAGAAGCTTGTTTTAAGTGTAGAGATAGAGTTGGTGAAGCATCTGGACATTTCTTCTCTAAGGGGTTTTGTGGGATTCCCCTCAGGTCGCCTGTACAGCTGACATCACTGAGGTCAGTGGCCCTGTCTTTGGCAAGTGTCTGAACCTACATGTCAAATATGTATCACAGTCCAATGTACTAAACTTTGAACACAGCCGCAAAGCACATATGCTTCTTTGATCACTATGCAGCTTGGCATGTAGCACATAGGAATAAATGCATAACCAGGGAATAGAAGTTAGCTGAACCTGTCATTTAGTCCAGATAGCACAAAGAACTTTTCTGAGACATTTAACTAAAACAACTTGTAGCTTGAGTGAGTAAACACTCCCAGAAGTGTATTAAATTTAGATGAATCCCCATTTTAAGCCTTCATCTTAAGATGAGTGTTGCCAAACTTTAATGTAAACAAGAATAAAGAAATAGCCACAGTTTTAGTAAAAACTCTTAAAAACACACACATATTGGGAACACTGCGCAGATGCTGCTTTATGATTAAGTTTAGCTTACATCATTTTTCACAGAATGAATCTAAGCCCGCGCAGTCGCCTCGATCCCTGGCAACAGCTTGCAGACACCAGAAGAATCCAAAGCCATACATTGGCTTGCTTTGGGGGAATATTATTTGTAATAAATGTGCTCTGGCATGGCATATGTGTTGCGATATAGCAATTGAATGCTTTATTATAATCATCTCTTAAGTCGTTGCCTTTGCTCACAAAGCATCTGGAAGCTGAGCACACCCTCCCAAATCTCTCCAGCGTTTAAAGTTCACTGCGATCAGATGTGTGAATCAGACATGAAAAAAGGTACATTGCAACAGATGTTAAGTACATTTTATAATAATTCAAGTTTGCATGTGTCAGATATTGTTTGTTCTTACATAGTTTGTAAAATAGTGTTCCCTCAGTAAGTTTTCTCTCTCCATTCCCCCCTAAAGCTGATACTCTTTTCTTTTCTTTTTTTTTTTGAGCTGATGATAGTTGTTTGGTCGTTCTTCCCTTTCAGCGGGGCCTGCTAGAATGAGGTCTCCGTGTCTCTATGATGCTCTGCAGAGAGCAGTTGGCATGTTGACAATGATGGGCCTGCAGCTTCTATTTATGCATCTTTCTTGTCAACCTTTCACTCGTCGGGGATGAAATGGTGTATGTTTACATAAATAAAAATGGGCTTTTCTCAAAAAAGATCCACATTTACTTAATGTGAGAAAAAATAGGTCAGTAAAATTAGTTAGGTTAGGTCTGGACTCCAGACTGAGGGTTTCTTTTTTTTTTTTGCATACTTTTTATGTATTTATTGAAATACCGGTTTTTATACAAGCTATGTTCAACTTGCAGCTGCAAAATTGGTTTTATTGTGAATAAATTATAACATAAAAAATTCAGATCCACATTCATAAAAAAAAAAAAAATCTAATTTCAACCATATTAATCAGTTGCTTTTATTTTGAGCACTTTTTTTAACCCTCTAACTTCACCACATCCTACCCAAACTGTTTCCTTTCAAGGTTGACAGCATTGTTGTTATTTTTTAAGCAAATTCTCAAAATTTATGTGACTGAGTGTGGTATTTTAAACTAAATTGACATATTTCTGTGCAGCCGGCTGACTGCTCATGGCTGGCAAAACCCTATCAGGAGTGACAGTGCCGCGGCTGTGGATTGATGGCTTTGTGTGACACTGACAGCTGCCAGTAGGCCATCGCATACCTGCGTCTCAGCCATGCCAGCTAGGTGATCATACACAAGCGCTGACATGCAGCGGCAGGGTGGACAGGTTGGCTCTCTAAGTTTGCATAGCGCCTCCACAGCACAGCAGACGTGACAAACAATATTACCAGGGGAGATAGCTTTAGAGACGTGAAGGTCAGAGACCCTAGGAGATAAAAGAAATGTTTCTGAGAGAGATTCTTGCTTTTCTTCAGTTTAGCTTGGAAAATGAAGTCGATGTTAGAGCTAAAACTGCCCTTCATGTCGGATATAAAGCATAACAAACAGGGACAGACCTTTCAGCAACGTAACAGTGGTACAAAGCTTCTGAATTTCTCACCTGTTTATCATTCATTGTGTAATTTCTCTTTCCTTGCATTGATGGCTATCGCACCTGGTTTTATGACATTTGATGTGTTATAAAAAAAAGCAAGTGTCACTGGAGTATAACGGCAAACTTTGCGCAAGCGGCTTTCTTTTAACTCCTGTGTCTGAGCTGTTTCCATCAGGAAAGAGTACAAAGCACACGGTGACTGCTACGTACAGATAGCTGAATTCCATAATTACCCTGAAAGACAGGAACAAGGGCGCCAGGATTATCTGCCTGTCATACACCTAGTCTAATAAATAACAGCATATTAGATTGTGCAGTATCTCTAGTCAGAATCGGAATCTGCCCCAAGGCAGCGACGACGCAGAGACGGCTGCATCTACACTCAGTCCCATAAGACCAAGCAGCATGAACCGAGATGCTTAGGAAAGGAAACTTATACATAAACAAGTGCCAAGCAAGGAATAAATATATTTTATTGACTGCAGTCTATCATTTTGTAGTTGAAGTGATAAAGTAAAGGAGTCATCCTCTGCTTTTCCAGAATATATTTTTAGCAAATAAGCATCAGCAGACGGAAAACAAGCTGCTTTTACAGGAAGGCTTTAAAAGTAATAATTTCATTTTGAAGTTTTTACTAATGTGAGGAAAATGTGACTTTGTGTGTGTTTGTGTGTGTGTGTGCAATTTTCTCTTCCTTTTTCACACTATAAGTTCATCCTCAGTGTTTCCTCTCTCTAACGGCTATCATGGCCGTTCTTCTACTTCGCTATTTCAGCTGAAGCACAGTTGAATCTCATTAATTTGTGGGTGGTTCGTGTGTCTGATCATCTCCCTTCGCAGATCTGGACCTCAGCAGTCACTTTACAGTCAATCAAACCTAATTACCCTCACTACAAAGACCATCAAATCCCATTGTCAAATCCATTTAGCTTCCCCTGACGGCACCGCCTTGACTGATGCAAACAGCCCATGTGGGGTTTGGTTCAGATGTTATCTTGATCTGTATTCCAAAACTATGCATCCGCTTTCCAAATGTGCCACTTGTTTAAAATGTAGAATCCACACTGGAGTATTAGTACCAGCTCAGTGTGCTTCTATGGCCACTTTGAAATCTATTTAATTCCATTGATGCAAATCTGATTAAACAACCTTTCTACAAACAGACACATGTTCAGTTTTTGTCGTGTAAATGAATTTTGCCAAATACTTCTTTACCACACAATTAAAGCAAAAAGCAATGCTGGGTTGTTGACCCAGCTTCCACCTCGTCACTGAACACCAGTCCGGGAACTTCACTTCTTAATACCATTCTTCCTAATGATTAAGACTGTGTGTGCTGTTAATTCTTTGGAATACAATCCATTTTTCTTCTTACATAAAAACTCATTTTGATGCAAAAACAGCAGGAAGGATGATGATCACCTTAAAGAAATTAAAGGTCTAGGATTTAGCAACTCCCATTGGCAGCGTTAAGGAAGACACTGCTGCTGATACAACTGCACTGTAAAACATCATTTCCTTGATGGATTCATAAATTTTCCAAGGACATCTATGGATTAATCTGACGTCAGAGTGTTTCTAAAATCTGGTGTGGCACACTCCTAGGAGCTCATTGTAGGAGAAGAAGAGTAAGAGAAAGTTACAACAAGAATAAGAAAACGTTGTTGCATGAGGCCCAATGATCCATTCTTAGGAGACGAAAGTGTCAGTCTGAAATCAACAGACTTGAACAGAATCAAATGACCAAAATTAAACTCCAAGCAAAAGTGATTCTTAACATTATTTGCACACTCGACTGTTTGTAAAAGTTCAACAGTCTATTTGTCTTAATGGTAAATATGTTGATCGCTTTACAGTGAGAGCTGGGTTAAAAGTTAACACAGTTAAACTGGAAGTCCTGCTGGGAGGTCAGTAGAAATGAATATAGGTCAGGGCCTACCATATTGCAGCCTATTTTAGAGGGTCTTCCATATGGAAGAGGAGTAATAGTGGTCCACTGCAGTGCGAGGGGCAGCATCCCGTGGCCCAACTGGCATCCTGGCATTGTGACCCCGTGTGGCTCGAGGAAAGTGTGTCAACTTAACATCTGTCGGTGCCGGGTTGGAGCTCTCCCTTGTGTGTTGGTGGTGTTACTGGGCAAACTAGCCGAAAGCAGTGGATAGATGGTGATAGCTGTATGTTAACCGCTGAGGCCCGGAGGCAGCAGAAGTGAATGATAGCAGCGGAAAGAGACTACTTATGGCTGTGCTGCGAGTGTCTCTCTCTCCTCCCCCTCTTCCCATCTTCCCAACCCTCCCCTCCCTACTGTTTCTCACTTGGGGCCTTGCTGCATCCATCCAGATGGAGGGTTTATTTTTGTTTTTGTTTGTTTACTTATTCATGCATCCAGCTATTCGGGGCATCGCTGGGGCTTTTGCTCCACCACAGAATGCAAATCGCCACAGCAGCTAATCCACTTTCATCTCTCCCTCGTCGACATCCAACTTCTCGGCACGTTTCTCCCTGTCTCTCGCAGCCAGGACATCTCTCACTTTCTTTTTTGTTTTTGTTTGTTTGTTTGTTTGTTTGTGAGATCAGGTCTGCAATGACCAGGCCAAACCAAACTTTTCTCTCTACTTCATGCATGAGAAATATGACCCACCTCTCACCTCCTATTCACCTTTTTCCATTTTCAAGACATCCTTCCCCTTCTCCATATCTCGCTTTACTTTTTTTCCCCCTGACCCTGGCGCCAAACAGGGAATAAGACAGTAGCCGCACCGCCATTCCTCCTGGAGCGGACAGCAGTGGGAGCCTTTGTAATCTGATTAGGGAGGACATGAGTGGGTTTGCTCATCAACTTTGTCTTTTTTATTTGCCATCTTACCGTTCCATCCCCATCCCTCCTCCTTTATCTGAAGCGAACGAGTGTCTTTGCACACATGCACACACATCCTGCAGCAAATTACAGACTGGAGATTCTCCGGAAAGTTTCCAAGGTCTACGAGTCAAAGTTTTAGCAAGGGTCAGGCGGCCGGGCAGCAAAGAGGGGAAAACAAAGGAAAGATATCTAACAGGTTCATGAATCCTGTACTTCAGGCACTTGTGTTGTCTGTGCTCTCTGTGGCTGTAATGGTGTGTCTGCCCGGGTCGTAGGAGCTGCTGGGACAGCAGGGAAGAGGGAGGGAGGGAGCTACACAGTTGAAAAGCAGGAAAACAGTGCGTGAAGAGGACGGCAGTGTTCAGTAATGCAGGTGGTTGCGTAAATCTAAGTGGCTGAGGTTGAATACAGGTGTGAAAATAACCCTGAAGCAGGTGCTTACAAGTGAGCGCAGAGATAGGGGTGGAGATTAAAGAAAGTGTGGTTTCTGCCTCTCCACCTGGCCACACAGCAGCACCCCCCTCCCTTCCACCGAGGCCTTTGTTTCACGGCTAATGGGCCAGGTTAATTGCACAGGTGACTGTCTGTTGGGGAACAGATGGGCTCAAATGTGTTCAAAAACAATCTGTAACAAGCGAAGAAAAAAACAGGCAGAGATATTCCTCTCCTCTCCGTCCCCCCTTTTTTTTCTCATCTTCTCGGCTGGAGTCATGGAGGGTGACCGGGGTGAGGTTAAGCTCTCACTGTGTTCCTCTCTCACACTGGCTTTAATTCATCAAGCACAAAGCCTGTAAGCTCTCATTAGATCTCATTACAGAGAACATTAGACTCAAGAATGTACTAGTGGTAGCGGATAGTGGGCAATAGACAACTTATATGAGTATTTTTGATTTGCTCCAGGAAGGGAAGAGCTGTGATTACAAACCTTCACAAGAAACAGTTTTCAGCTACGTTTGATTTAAATATGCATCAATAAGAAAATATTTGGGGTCAAGCAACTGGCCGGTAGTATTCCAAGTTTACTTGGGGCATACAGGAAGTCAAAGCTTCCTAGTATATTATAATTCTATATATAGTAGGCTGAACACTCATTTGTTCCTTGTTTCGCTCATGAATCATCAGGGCTACATGTGAGCCATCAGAAATTGAGTTCTCAATCGATCCACTGTGTTTTTTCTTCCCAGCAAAACATTCAGGAGATGACAGATAGCAAATTGAATTTGTGAACAGGCTTTGTTGACGCTGCTGTATAATTAAAGGCGTGTCATGTCTTTGGAGTTTAAAGAGTGCAAAGCCTCTCTTTTTTTGTTTTGTTTTATTTATTTATTTTTTCCACTTTGACAAATGAGTGAAAAGCTTTGTCATGTTTTTGAGGTGACAGCGGTTATTTCTTCTTCCCCCCTGAGCGTTTAAAATGACTGACAGCAGAAAAAAAATGGAGTGAAACAGTGTTTGTTTGAGGGCTTTGTACTTTTAGATGCTCAGCAATATTGAGATAGGAATTAAATTAATGTCTTAATCTGAATAAGATGGCCATGTAAACAGCGTTCCCACATTACCACGACCTTATTCAGGTCATATTTGGAGGAAGCAATGATAGAGTTGGGTTTTTTGGTGTGTATTTTTTGTCACATTATCCAAACATGTACATCTTAATTGCAATGTTATGTCCTACCAGAGTTCTCACAGCATTTGGCAAATCAATCTGCTGTTTATATCCCTTAGCCTCCAGCAGATTCAGTGACCAACGCCTGTGGGTGTTTGGGGCGATGTAAAAGTCCAAGTATTGTTCCATGTTTTGTAGAAATACTCATGCAATCTCGTGTAAAGAGAAAGATATGTAAGGGTGAGAGAACTGCAGTGGTATAAGAGGACATAATGCGTCTCTTGAGGTGGATGTTGTAGTGTTGGGTTTAGAAAAAAACAACAAAATTCTGAAAAAAAGAAAAACTTACTAGAGACAACAAAACTTATCTGTAAGAAAAAAATTACTCACTAGCAATAAAGAGTGATGCTATCAACTACCAAAGATGAGTGATTGCTAAATTTGAATTTGCAATACATAGCTAACATATTAACACACATAAGTTTCACCTTACCAGTCTAAAAATGACGTTATTTTTTACTCACTGCTTATATTTCCTCATTAATTAACAAAGGATCCACACATCAATGGGTGGTCACACAGCAATCCTAGCATCACAGATCATTTGAGAAAAGTGATAGCCACAAAATATGCTGCTCATAATCTCAACGTAAACAGTACAAGCAAGTTTTACATCAGATTTCAGTGCTTTCTCATCGAAAAGTGTTCGGCAGCAAGAAAACCAACACCAATACCGATTTTTATTGGCTCCAGGGTAGCATATATACTACAGAGATCAACATTGCACCTAATGATACAAAATGCTATAACAGTAAAACATGCTCCATCCAGGCCAGCTGCATTGACATCAACAGAATTGAAATCAATTCTTCTGATTCTGTAATCTGTTGTTGGATTTTTGCTATTTTAATTTTTATTTCTTTCACACAAAGCTCCTGTGACCAGATTATTGTTTGGGACATGTCAACTCAAACATCTCTGTAGCTCATGTGTTCACTCTAACATATATTGTTTTCTTAGAATGACCATAGCCAGTGAGGCATTTCCCTTGTAAACAACTTGGCTAGAAACCCGAGTTCTTCTCTGTTTGCCATTAGTTGCCACAAACATAGGACACCCTACTGACATTACCTAGAGTTGTTCTCCATATCACTTCCCCTAGCTATCTATCCTCTCCTCTTACCTCCTCAGAGTTATTCACAAAATGTCAGCCAAGAATCAACACACTAAACATTTAGCCTTGATAAGCGGAGCCAATCCTGCTGCAAGTAAGCAGCACACATTTGTATCACTTTAAACACGTTGCAGGTAGAACTGCAGCTGAGGGTCTGTGTTCCGGCGCTCGAACACCGTGTATGTTTTAGAAATAATTAAATGTCACAGAGCTCAAGTCGTCAAGTATCCAGGAAGATGTTTTATGACCTTGTGTCTTGCCTTGCTCCATTATTCCCTCTCAATAACCCACTCCACTGCACGCACCACTGCACCTACAGAAACTCTTCACTTCCCTCCCTTGTAGCCGTATGTATCCCAACCCATCGCCTCCTTCTGCATTCTTCCTCCTCCTACCTCATTTCATCTTTACAGTTTTCCTCCCTGATGGTGACACTTAAAGTGTCTGTGCTTATTCTTTTCCTGTCCCTCCCTTTCCTCCCTTGCCTGGTGTCAACATTCGACTTAGTGCTTTGCTCCTGGGATTGGTGACTGGTACATTGAAACTGCTTTTTTACTGCCTGTATTCTTTTTTTTTCTCTCTCTTAGCAAAAACTAATCTGATGTGTGAAGTTTTTATGGCAATCCTGCTGAGAGCACATTGCTCTTGTTGCTCCTCCTAATTAGAAAATGTGATAGTGCTGCTTGTAAATATATCTCAGACTGAGTCTATCCCCAGGGCTCACAGCTACATTTGGCACAGCCTCTAGGTTCAGGTACCACCAGATATCCAGGTAAAGTATGAGGAGGATGTGGAGGATTGGAGGTAGGAAGGAATCAGAGAGAGAGATAAGGGATATATACACCATCTTTCTGGGAGATCCTGGGAGAGTTTCACACAGCTTTATTTCTCATCTTAAAGGTTTTACTTTTCGAGAAATTACCTGAAAGTTAAAAGAGCCGCAACCATGTCCCACACTTCCACGTGCTTTAATAAGATCATTAAAGTACCCCAAGGCTGTCGGTTGAGGGTGCCCACCAAGGTGTTTCATTACTGGAAGGGTTTGTCAATGTCTTGGGTCTTAGCTCATCTTAACCCATTTAGAAAGCAATTTCCTGTGAGCAGAGGGGATCTTTCCTCCTGAGAAAGATCTTTGGGCATAAAAGGTTAGCTTTTCTATAATTCCCCACTACGCTATGTATCATAGCCTCTAATGAGAAGCAGATGAATATTTGGCTTAGGTTTAGCAGCTCAAAATAAGACGAGTGAATTAGAGGAGCAAGGAGGAAAATGTCTGCTAAAGGGAGCAATATTGCAGTAAGTAATTAAGAAAGTTTGCTTTGAGGATTATCTGAAAAGTGTAGTCAAATGATATCCAGACTAAATGCTTACCTTGTCTTTGCAGAAGAACTGTATAGTTTTGTGAGAAACTTTAGACACTCTCCAGGCTCATTTGTGAGGATGTCTCAGTGCCCGAGTTTAAGCTTCGGACAGCTTAGGACATAGTTAATTGAGCACTGTGAAGTGACAGGGGAGTACGTTTCCCATTTTAGTCATTTTGGTTCTTTGTGTCTGCTGTCCTGAACCCCATTCTACCAGAGCGCCCACATCCTGGCCATTACAAATGATGAATTGTGCTACAGTTAAGCTAGAAGTAGGACAAATTGATCAAAGTGTCAGGTGCCCCATGTGATGTTCAGGTCAACATGAAGAAGGAGCTATCACCAAGTTTCCTGTGTCATGTCTGTTGTAGATAAATGTTTATATGCCACTTAACACATCCTCCTTCTGTCAGACTCACAATGTGTCCCTGCTAGCCTACATATGAAAGACGGACTAGAGATCTGGGGAACTGATTTAGAAGTGCAAGTTGTTCACCGTATTCTTCTTCAGGTCCACAGGACACAAAACCGTATGGTCGCCTTTTTAAACCAATGAGCTTGCTATCTGAGGTGTAGTGCTGCAATTGGAGATAAGCACTACTTGGCTCAGCTTTGGTTTTGTCCAGATAAAGCTGGTCTAATGAAGCTTGATTTAATCAGGATTGCTTTTAAGCACAGCACACAGCCGGAACACATACTTTGATTTCAAAGTAGCCCTTGGGAAGAACTTGAGGATAAAAGAGAGGATGAGATAGAGAGTTAAATTAGCAAGCACAACTTATGAATTACTTTTTTTAAAATTTGCATAAGACATGTTTCTATTCTTAGTTGTACTGTTTATTGTGTGTTTTTTTTTTGCTCGTGTGACTAACTGCAGGTTGGGTGGTTGGTTGCTGGAGGAGAAGGGAACAACATGTGTAGTTGACATGTTAGAATGAAATGTGCCATTTCATTTAATTTATTGAGTGCCACACAATGTCAAATTTGTTATTCATAGAATCAGTTTGCTTGACTGTTGTTTCTTTGAGCACATTAAGGTAGCAAAAGATTGATCTCGCTCATACTTGGAAATTTCTGTCTGCTTAAAGTACTTGTTTCCTCTTATATTTGAAAGTTTCCCTTCATCTGTGAAACCATAGAAAAAACAAGTAGCTAAACATCGAGGAAGAGCTAGTTATATCATGCATGCAAAAGAATTGATTGCCACGTCTCTAGCTCCACAATAACTCACCCTAATGATCCTAGTTTAAAATAATGCCTATTCTGGACCAGAATGATAAAAAGGTCGCCCCTCTGACTCATTAGTATTAAGGCGTAAAGATAGATGACCCAGATTTAGAACCTATGCTTATTTTTTGAGCTCTGTTTCCACCGAGTTGTATGCTTTATATGCATAGTGTGATGTTACAGACTGCAGTGCTGTTGGTTTTATAGCAAGTGCATTTCAAACACTGACTGCCTTCACTTCTCTGCTTTCATGGATCCACAGGACAACTGGAATGGTTTGCCGTGACTGTGTTTTTCGAAGGCTGGTCCCAGTGTCATTGACTGAACAATAATAGAGCGTTCGGGTATTGAGCTGCTCCACACTAAATCTTTGTAAAGAGCACTTACCTTCCCTGCGTTACCCTCAGAAAAAATATCTGTCGATGACCTTCAGTGAAGGCTTTCATCCTGAGGCTCTTCTAAACTAAACTAAACTCTTAACTAAGTAAGCCAGCTGTTCACTGGAAATAAATGATAGGCCTTATTCGGAACAAGTACACTTTGAATGACTGTGAAAAGCTCATTTGGAATCAGTATCAAGTATTTTTTTAAATAAATTTTTATAGACAGGGATTGCTCATAAACCTGTTGTAATAATGCATCCGAAACTATTTGTAACGTTAGACCTTGTCAGGCAGGTTTGCGTTTATCTATAAACATTGTTAAGTACTTCATGCTGCTTTGTTAATGTATATCTTGTCCTATAAACACCTTTGCTTCCTTTTATCTGTTATCTTGCAGAAGGAGATGAAACCGGTGTGATGGATAGCCTTATGGAAGCTCTACAGTCCGGAGCAGCCTTCCGTGATCGGCGAAAACGGACACCACGCAATGGTAAGCACAAGGAAAACCTTGTTATTATCATGTTCCACTGTCAATTTTTCTTTTTTTCTCAGCGTCATTTAATCACCAGCAAAACACACATGAAATTCTTCATCAAAGGAATTTGTTTCTATTCATCACGCTTGGCCGATGACCACCCTAAAACTTCAAGTTTACTCTCAAAATGTGTATACGTACTGTATTTAGCTGCTTGCACTACATTCAACTGTGTTGAAGATTGATGCACTAATATAGTTTCAACATGTGGATATCTGCACACAAACAAACTCCACACAGTCACAAGTGTCTCAGTGAAGGACGAAAGAAATGTATTGTCCCTTTTCCATTTACAAAGCACTTAGCAATAAGACCGTGGCTGATTTAGTATAATCCTTGTGATAATGTATTCCATTCTGTCATGATGAATGGGCCGTGCCCAGGGGACTGCCACCTAGCAGGAGTGTGAGGGTCAATTGATATTCAAGTCAGAGTTTTGCAGGGGAGCCACAGGTGCGGGCATCTCCATAGTGGCAATCATGATAGAAAAAAGTGAGGAAGTAAATCAGATCAACTACTGTGTAAGATGATTTATGTATAGCTATTCTTAAACAATAAAAAAGGAAAGAAATAAAAGGCATTAAAACATATTTCTAAGACAAGACAGGGAATTTCTTTTTTCATGTAAAATCTCAAAAAAAGGGGGATAGGGGGCAGATTTACCCAACTAGAAAAATAGAAAATTCAGTAAATTAAATGAAAATTTGTTGTGTCACACCCATGACTTATGTTGTCTAGTATCTCAGCCTCTTTCCTCCTGTTTTCATCCAAGCCATGTCAGGCTCAAAAAGTTAATGTGTTTCTTTTTTTACAAGTACAAAGCTCAGTAAATAATTCTATGTGATTCAAATCGCTGCATCCGTACTTTTCAGGTGCTAAACTACTTTTACACACTGATAAGAAATGTTTGACTGTAATTAATTATTAATATCCAAACATGATATGAACAAGGTGTTGAATGATAGTAAATCTGCCCCCATTTACAATACGTTTGATACTGATAAACTTAGTCATAATCTATTATTAATTTCTGCCCTGAGTGGCTTCAATTAGAGAATGAAATACCTTTTTAGAGCAAAATATCTTTGTATTTTTCACCTCATGAACACAAACCAAAAAAAAACCTCCATCTCTTGAAGCATTTACTGATGGATGAATATTGTATTGAGCACGGCTAGACAAAGATTTTGTTTCATAATAACACTCACACTTACTTCTTGTGTTAACACCCCTTTTGCTGTTCATCATTCCATATTTCTGTTTATGGGTTTAATGTGGGTTTGAGTTACTCATCTAACTACATGTGGGTGTACCAGCAAACTTCAAGTCTTTTTTTTTCTTATTATCTTCTGGGAGTGGTTGTGTTGAGATCTCAAATGTGTCACCTCTGATGCATTATTTTCTCTTCTCCTTGTTCACCTTCCTCCCCTTCTCTTCTTCCCATTTTTTTCATATTCCTTTTTACCACCAACATTGTTACAGGTGATCAAAGCCCTTCCAGTCCATCCTCTCGGTGGCCGGGTGCTAACTATGGTAACAGAACTTTAGGTGTGTGTTTATTTGACTACCTTTTTAATCCCAATCCGACATCCTGGCTGAATAACTTGCATGTCCTTCCTGTCAAAACACTAGATCTGAGCTGCTCTTCAACAACAGAGTCTTGTGCTGAGTCACTACATAAAAAAAGACAGATTTAAAGGCATTTAATATGAGATTTACTTTACTCAAGAAAAAAATTAAGTTTTAGTTTTATTAACAACTTGTTAATGGCTGATAGCTATAAACCAGAGATTCATACTAAATGGTATCATTTATGTTACAAGCAGAAATTAGAAGACATGTCAAAACCAGTGGATGTTTCAATAACAGAAGTCAACTTCCAGGATAAATTGATTAATTAATCTGTTGATCAAATATGAAGAAATCTCTTGTTGCTGCTTTAGCCCGCACAGTTAGAATGAAGAATATAACCATGTTGGTCCAACATCTTAACCTGTCAACCAGGATTATTGTATTCAGTAATGTAAAACAAAACCAATTAGGAACACTGTGTAAAGAGCGACATTGTGTAAATCTTACAATGAATACATTTGACGTGCAATATCATGAAGCACACCTGTGTGGAAGCAATGCTGACTTAGTTTTTCTGAATGTTGCTAAGATATTGAATCAAATAATACACAGTTTTCACAGTGGCCATTGTGGTTGAGAGAAATTCACTCAGCACATTCTCTGCATTATGGAGCAGCTACAGTTGTTATCTTATTCATTGCACTGTCACAGCATGGCATCACTTCCTGTCTTGTAGCAGTCTTTAGGAAATACTGTATTGAGCAGGTCTGTAGATGTCCATGTTTTCACCACTCACATTGTTTGTGTATTATTCTGCTTTTCCCCCACATTAGTGGTAACTGTCGGACTGATATGCAACACCACACATGATATTCCTCTTTCTGAAGGAATGTTGACTTCACACTATGCAGGCTGTCATGCTGTTACGTGTTTTTTGAGTTGCTGCTGTGCATGTCCAAGTACCTGGCATTATACTGGTTTTATTCATGGATGAGCATGTATGTCAGGACTCACTTTCTATAAATTTTTTTCCCAAGCAGAAGAGCCAACTTTAGCTGCAACTTTAAACCAGCGCTTATCAGATAAAGAGATTTAGTCAAAAGCTTTTCAAGTATTGTTTAGTGTAACTAAACAGCAGGAAGCAACAAGCTGGCACCTGACAACGGAAATTGTCTCAGAAAATGTGGAATATTTTTACTTGGATGGGAGGAAGCAAATGCTAGATGTTGTTGTAAAATGACCTCGGGATGAATTAATTAATGTATTAACTTTAAACCTCAGTGTACCACCTTATCCTTAACGACAAGGAAAAATGCTTTGGTTTCTTTCTACTTTTGCATAAGGAAGATTATAATGACATGTTAAAATAAACAAATATTATTGAACAATAAGCGAAAAAACAGCATGAAATTTTGAGCATAAGATGAGGAGTAATCAGCTTGACAATGTGTGTTCTGGAGATTTCCATCAACAATAGTTACAAGACCACCATCATTCCCTCGTCATGTATGTCCTCTTCTGTGTGCTTCGGTTCTTGCTATATTTCTTCTTCATTTTTGTAAGATCCCGCAGAGATTTTGGGCTCGATGGACTGGACCCTAGATGGGTTGTGGGACAAGAATCACTGTGTGTGTGGTGGGCTGGGCTGAGATTATCAGAGCTCAGCACACACAGTACGATCAAAACTGCTCAATTCCTGAGTTTTTATCTTCATTTGTGGGGTTTCTAACAGATACAAAAATCCCTTCAGATTTAAATAATCCTTATGTGTGTACCCAGCTTAACTGAATGGAGCGAAGAGTGAAAGTTTGGCTCTTTGGTCCTGAAGAAGGTTTATATTTGGTAATGATGAGTGGTAGACCCAAACCTAGGCCTTGTTTAGATGGTATGCCATACCTGGCAATAAAAAAGACTGTCTTTGCCACCCAAAAAAAAAAAGGCGTTACAGGAGGTGTTTGTAAGGAAATGATACTCTAATATTCTGTATGCCTGTGACCTATTTTCCTTTTTTTCTGTTTGACAACAAATTCAGTGCAATGGTTACGTTTCCTGCATGGCATTGTGCATCAAACTCTTTTCAGCACACTTTATTTTCTTCCCTAAAGAACACCACTGCAAAGCTACCAAAATGTATTATACACTGACAGCTACTTGTTTATCGATATAGAGCCCAATACTGGTTTGATAAACAGCTGCACGGATTCTCTACTCTGAGGTGATGAGAGAAGAAAATCCTTTTGACATGGCGGCTCCATGGATTTTTTTCCTAAATGGAATCTGGAAATTAATTCAGCTGCTAAAGAACATAGGGGGATTCTGTCTCACGGATTGTAATGGGGCAAACATAAATATTTAGAGAGATTAAGAGTTTTTTCCTCTTGTTTTTCTTTTTTTTCCTGGGGGAGTTTTTAAGTACATAGAAATAATTAGTTCTTTATTGATGGAAAGACAAAAGACATTGAAGTAAGTCTCTGGTGGATTGCTGCATATGTGTACATAGTGGTGAGTGGACATTTTTTCCTCATGATTTAAATCATGATGGTGTACTCTTGGGGTTAGTACAGTGCTGTCAGTGATTATGTACTCTAGTTTGGCACATTATGTGTTTTCTCACTGACTTGGAGGACTGACAAAATTTCAGTCCTTAAATTTACTGGTAAAAAAAGGATCTTGTAGCAGTTTTATCAGACAGTTTGCCAAATCTATTCAATCCCACTTGTCATGTCAGTTGTAATCTCATGCTTTAAAGCTTGATTAACCTCCTGTCATCCTTAAGCAAGCAGCATGCACCAGAGAGATTCTGTCAGTGTCGCACTAGAATCTTCACTAACGTCAAAAGGACTTCATTTACACCCAGCACGCCGTTCTTTTTCATCCTTTAGGCTAAACTGCACTTAACCAGACTACCTCAAGTGTCAGACTGAGCGCAATTCTAGGCGCCGCCAGTCACAATTACACCCAATTCCAGAAGCATTTCCTATTTCCTTCTCTCCACTTTGTATAAGATGGAAAATCTAACCCCGGGGGCCATAGTCATGTGTTATGCAATTACACCAGCCATTTCTAATTCAACACGCAGTAACAGGATGGATTGATGGAGACCACAGAAGCTATGTTTCTGCATCAGGTTCAGTCTCATTTCAGGAACATTATTTGCTAATTGTATTCTTCTCCTCTTCTTCTTAATTATGTTTTACCTGTTAATGAACTGAATGAACAACATTAAGATGCATTTCAGTGTGTTGCATTCTCAGTTCTTCTGTAGCATTAAAACTACACGTAGCTGCCTCAACAACTACTTGAACTGCTCTATACACAAGGAACAAGATCACTTTTGATTTTAGAAATGTTTTCAAAACCTAAAAACCTTTGAAACCCAAATAAATAACTTCAGAGATTTATGTGGAAGTGTGTAATATGTAATATTAAAACTAGCTACAGTATCAACTGTTTTTCTTTTGTTTAGGAAATGCATCTTACCAGGACTCCAGAATTCACAGAACACGGGTTGTCTATTTAAACTATGGAGGAATAAGGAGAAGAAAAAATATTAATTATATGAAGAGTGAAGCTGTTATCCAGAACCGTCTGTCAACACATGTGTCTGACTTTAGCAAAATCCAAGTCAGAGAATTAGATTTATGCTTGGTGGAGTAAAAGGTCAATTTAACCGAATGATACTGTGGTTGTTACAGATTACATGTGCATGACATAGTGACTTACACCATAAATCAATTTTGCACGAAGACAAGATTTTTATGAAACATTCTTTCTTTTGGATTAAAAGAAGAAATATTAACATTATTACCTACATGCCCCAGCTTCTAAAGAGAAATAAATGTTGCTTATTTTATTTCCCTCATCATCACATCTCATGTCATCAGTCATATATTCAGATTTGTGTTTTTTATTTATTTTTTTATTATTGGGGAAATGTTGACAACAGATTCTTACCTACTAAATTTGTGATTGTTCTCTATCTTTCAAGTATTTGGGGCAAATTTAAAAGCATGTCCTCAGTTTATGACTGATTGGATGGATATTTAGTTTATTTAGTTTTCCAGCATGTAATGTAAACTCAACCCGATAATGTCCAACATATTGTTCTGCTTAGTACAGAACATCAACCACAATAGCAGACTATAATTATGTGAAGGCTGAAACTCTTGATTATGCTTTGTCACTGTGTTGAATCAGACTTTAACATCTGCATTGTGACACATGAACATGCATACGCTTTCCATCCATCTTTCATCTTCTGCCGCTTGTCTGAGATTGGGTCGCAGGGGCCATAGCCTTAAAAGGATAGCCCAGTCACATTAGCCAGTTCATCTGGGGAACCCTGAGGCGCTCAACAGGCCTACAATTTTTGTATTTCTTTTTAGGATATTTTTTCTCTCTCCCATTAACCCCTCATAATGTAATTATATATAGAATTTTCCAAAAATATGAATGAAATAAAAATAGTGTTGAGTTAGCTACAGTAACTCCTTTATCTCTTATTCCTTTTCTTGTAAGACAGTTACCTGGGAATCTGGCAAGAGACTGGTGGGTAGAGAGCAGAAGCATCTCATACATCCTGGCTCATCGATTTTCGGTCAGGGATGAAAGCCACAGACTCAGTAGGTCTTTCATACTGGGGGGCATCCCAAAAGACACATCAATCAGATTTCAAAGAGAACCAAACCAATCTTATTTATTTACTGCCTTTTCAATGTCATTACAATCCCAAACCAGGGTCTTTCTGCCTTCCTTGTTGTGCACTAGTCTCCTGTCTCTCCTTCACACATCAGTCCATCAAGAATTCCGCCCCTTTTGCATTCAGAACTGAGCCAATTAAATGAGGTTAATAATATCATACCATTATATCCTGATATGCATTTTTTTTACTACCAAGTCAGATCGTATTACTAAATTAGACTTATACTGCAAGTTATGAAGTAAATGTATTCAAAGTTAGTCAGCTAGATCGTTCTGACTTGATTACCAAAACGATAACATTACATGATTTATTTTATGCTAATAAGACTCACAGACAGACAGACAGATTCAAACACCTTTTAGCTTTTATTTTCTATGCAAGTTGTCCAAATCAGCCTAATGTGGACAGCCAAAATATATTTACCTGAACTGATTTTGTGTCATCTTACCCAAAAGGAAAAACTTTCTTTTTTTCTCTGATAGGGATTGTTATTCCCTGAGCAGTTAATTTGCGCACACATATGTTACATCCTTCATTTTATTTTTGTTGTCTCTCAACCTCCTGCAGTTTTTCAAGCACACACAGTGTCACATATCAGAGAAGGACTGTTGCTGCAGGACACCACTGAGTTGAGGACTTTGACTGCTCAAGCTTCTGGCCTCTACTCCAGGGTGTTGATAGATGTTATTCACTGAGGCTGCCCTTGAAGCGCTTCTACACGAAGTGAAGCTAACAGGATTTGGGGCAAGGAGACCCAGAGGGTCTCATGCTACAGCTCGGATGGCTTAGTAGATGTAAGATATCAATAGAGAAGATGAGAAAAGAACTCTGTAGAGACATTGCGCTTGAAATCTATCACCTGTTTCTCATAGATAAGGATATTTATTAACAACCAAAGCGAAAGGCAGATGGAAAGAACTGAGGCATGGACAGTTACTGAGTTTAAGATTTGATGTCCTAGAGCATAGACGTAGCCATCGTCGCTCCTGTTGTCTCAAAGGGCATTTCTCTACACCTCATCATTTTTCATCCTCAGCAGAAAACCCATCATGGAACTATAGATTAGGACTTCATGTACCATTTAAGTACCATTGGGGCATAACTGATCCGTTGCTTTACTCTGCCAAGAGAGGATGTAAAGTAAATGAAGTGTTACATGGAACGTTCTTTTGAGGCTAAATCAGATCTTGGAGAAAGTCCGTCTCTAAATGGACACCAGTTGCCTCTCACCACTGTCCCCACTGTCAAGCTCCGACCAAAAACCCTTAGCTGTGTGAATTAAAGGGAAAGTATCTACTTGAGTATAGGGTGTCAACAGGGGACTGTCCAAATGCCCCTTTTTGATATTTTGCCTTTTTACAGCTCCCAGTCTTGGAAGACTCATCTGGAGCCGAGTTCCCAGTCATAAAACCATTTCTTTAGTCTTCTTTATGTGTGTATCAGTGTGTGTCTTTTTCAATGACAGAGTACTGTACTGGACTCAAAGCTGTCAACATAAGTGTCCATCATTTTCTTACTTTATTGGTGCAGCGCTTCACTGATGTAAAAAAATGCTCAGTCTTCCTGCCTTAGTGGACCATCGATGAACAACCCCCAAGCAAAGTTGTCTACCAACTTATCCTATTCACTAACCTCCCTGAGCATTTGCAGTAAGTTGTGTGTTTTTCTCTCTCTCCCTTCAAACAATATTGGCTTTCAAGTATGTGGGCAGTTAAGAAAGGTCACCCCAAGTGTAAATTGTCAATGCTAGATCAATTTTGGAGGGCAAATGTGCTTTGGAAGCCCCATAATGGAAGGTTTTATCTTATTTTTACCCAGGGTGCATTTACACAATAAGACTGATGCCACTCATCATTTGATGTATTCCTAATAGACCTATAAACTTGCAGAGCTTAAAGACAAAGGAATGCCTGTGAAAGCCAAATATAGGAGAGGCAATCGGACCATCCCACCAGCTGAAAAATTACCCTCATATAATTCCAATGGAATCTCGCCCAAGCCATCATGCTTAGTGCTGAAAGATGGGAAACTTGTGTTGGTTGAATTAAACCTTATTTATCGCTCATTAGGCATACAGCCGGGCCAACTGATGATCAGTTAGAGAACAAATAATGTGTGGTGGAATAGGATGCCATCCTGCATGGTTATGTGTTCCTCTGACAATAAGACAGTGCCAGACTCAAATGCTTTTCACGCTTCTGTTGCTCTCATTCCTTTTTTAACCCCTTCGTGTGAAGTGCCTATTATTTAACTTTAAGATATCATGTCCAAGCTTATATATGTCTTTTAAATGCCAGCTATCTACAATCTGTTAGCCAGAATGTAGCAGAATTGATCATGTACTTTACAGCTTGGCAGATTATACCGAGATAATACAGAGGTTTAAGAAAAGTTTATACATCTTGCATGACTGATGCTTATTTTCATGAATACAGACAAAGAAAGGGCGCAATCTTCTATTCAGTAGGTCATTTTGTTAAATATTCTAAGAGCACAAGGGTATGAAAATTACACACTAGGTACTCTTCTACATCTAAAACATTTTTGTAACCATCATTTTTCTTTTTCTTTGCACAAGTAGAGTGGTGTAATGATATTGAGCGTGTCTTTCAGCAGGGTTAATTAAGTACCTGGAGTGCAAGAGAGTAAAGGTCTTGCTGAACTTTTTTTAAAAACGATTTTCATATAATGATCTTAAGTTTTTGAGAACCTTAGTGGAGGCAGTGTTTTAGATTAAAATGAATGATGCATAAGCAGTGCTGTTGCAAAGGCAACACTGGAACTAACATGGCATTGTTTCCCTCCAGCTTTGAATACTTATTATGATAAACACATTTGTCAGTTCTTAAATACTTTAAACATATCTGAACGTGTAGTACCTAAACGAAAGCAAAAGCAACAAAGTGAAAGCACGTAACATGATTGATGGAGCATAATAGAAAACATACCTGTGGCTACTTTCCAAACCTAGCCTGTAATAAATCTCAAATATTACATGGAAATGTAACTATGTACACATTTTTAATTTGGGGTTATTCATGAAATTGCAGATGGCAGTGTTCTTAACACCGTCCTATGACTGCCAGCAAATATATGTTTTGCATTTTGTTGACAACAGTTATTTTCCCCACAACCTGAGTAGAACATGAACATTTTCACTACCAGAGTGTTTTAATCACTGTAGAAGCAGTAAACCATCTATTTGACTCCCCGGATGGCAAAATCTCAAATACTAGATCTTCAGGAAATAGGGGCTCAGGCTCTGGCATTAAAAATGCAACTCAAAAGAAATCTAAGGTAATAATAATTGATTGATATGTGAACCATCAAGTGAGGAGTTATACTCTCATCGTAATACATGCTCAGGGATGAATGGGAAAATGTAAGTTATTTCAGAGACAAAAATACAGGGGGTTGGTAGAATGTGTAGTGTCACAGGAAAGTACACATGTGTGGACAAAAAATAGGAGGAAAATCCATTATTAAATGGAATGAATAGATATATAGTGCATTGATGGAGAGATTTATCAGTTAGACAGTTCAGACTTAAAGAAAGCAAACAAGACTGGGAGGGTTAAATTAAGGCACGTAGCCAAAAGAGCCAGACTTATTCCCATACTTCCCTTCTTAATATACACAAACACAAATACACACACACACACACACACACACACACACACACACACACATACTGAGTATGCAATCAGCAAGAATGCTGCTTCACTCAGGCACTCCCCCTTCCAGTCAAGCATGATTTTGCTTGACATGGTTCCATCACTAATGCTGACTGATGCCCATTTGCTCGGCTCTTCACGTTTATTTATTTATCTGTTTATTTGTGTCATCTTTATTTATTGATGGGCCTCAAGGATGCTGTAAGATGACAAATCTCTATGTGTCCATATAGGGCAGTTTGAAATGGAGGACTGTAAGTTGTTTACACATAAATGAACAATAGATGGAGGAAGGGCAAAGTTCACCCTTTTATTTAGATTCCAGCAGTTGAAATGGCTATTCTTTACTTGTAATGGAAAAGTGGGATGCCCATTTATATACTTACTACAAATCCCAGTGGTTTGGCTGCTTTCCTATTTTTTCTTTCCCTTCTATCATTTGCTCTTTGGACTTTTATTCGGTTAGCATCTGATGGAAGCGGGGTCAGATTACTTTGGCCTGTATGAGTTATTTCCAAGCTTTCACAGCATCCTCTGCCACATTAAGTTCATGCAGCAAGTGAATGTTTTTGTTAGCTTGAAAATCCCCGTGAGGATCTCGATTGCTGTCAGAGTTCTCTTTTTAATTTAGCTCACAGTCCACATAACCTTCCATTTTGTGGATACATAAAGTATTTAGGACGTAGCCTTCCATTTTGTCTTAGCTTTGTATTGGTTTTTATAATACACTTAAATACCCCTTCGCTTGTGATTCTGATGATGCAATTAGAGTGCAATGAGTACAAGTGTAATTGTTGTTTATTCTTACAATGACATATTTGTTGTTGGAAGCTACAGAGGGAACAGCGATGCTAATTACCCACAAGTGTACAATTTGAGCTCATTGGCTGTGAAAGCTAATATCTCTAGCCAGAGGTTTGCCAACAGATGATTTGTCCACTGTTGTTGTAATCCAAGGTATACTGTACCGCACTGAAATCTGAAAGCTATTGCTGCGCTTTGTCTGAAGTAGACTTATACAAAACCTGTTAGCACAGTCACAGTTTTTGATTTTTGTAAGGATACTTCTTGGGTCATCTGTGGGAAAATATAAATGCCTATGCATGGATAAGGTTTAGAGGGTTAAATTAATGTGAAGAACTTTTTTTTTCCTGTCAGTTCATGTTGATAAAGCATTTGGTTTGAACTGGAATAACAGAAAGAAAAGAAATCTTTTTTATTTGAATTGCTGTCCCCTTAAGAACTTGTTTCACGGTAAATCACATACCACATGTCCCAAAAGATGTGAGGGGCTACCAGGCCTCTCTGTTGGATTTGATTGACATCCATGCTTTTATAGAGATGGGGATCTCACCCAGCTGTCTGTGAATTCATCCGAATTCGTCCAAATCAGTTAAACTGTGCTCAGAAAGATGGGAGGGGGGTATAAACAAGAAAGGAACACAACAGCTTGGTATTCATGAATTCCATAAATTACAATGTTACTCCCCCCAAGAGATGACTAATATGTCAAGTTTAAAAATAGACAGTTTACTACAGTGCAGACCTTCTGCCTCCAGTGGATTAGGAATAGGCAGATAAATAGTAAAGGGTAGAGATTTGTGATTTGGTATGCATGCATATACGCGCTGTCTAAAGTGAGATGTCTGCATGAAGCTGCACTTTATCTAAAATGATGAAGTTTACATATAAAGTCTAGAACATGAAGATGCGGTGACAGGATGATGTTCTGCGAAGTAGCAAGAGTACAGAAGTCTGTCTTTAGCTTTAGTTTGAGCCAAATGAGGTCGCCAGCTAAGTAAAGGACGACGCTGCACACTGCAATGTTTCAACTACTATTATTTTCCCCTCTGCAAGTTTCTTTCTGTAACTCAGGTCATTGTTGCCCCGGGCAGATTATGCCAGACGGAAGTTGTGATGTTACTCTGGATTTCCAACAAGTAAGAGAACGGAGTGTCTCTCTGTGTATTCCGATGTATTTTGTTCCTTGTTTGTGTGTGTGACCATGCATGTTATTTTCATTTGACTGTGTGTGCAGTGTATATATGGAGATGTTTACGAATCCCAGCCCTCTGGCAGGCCAGTAGTTGACCTGATTTTAGTGTCACAGTGTGACTCACACAGGTTTGCTTTTTGAGGAAAAGGTCAGCGTGCAATCTAAAGCCACAGAGGTTTCACCACACTCCCACACCACACACCTCCACATAGCTCAACATGCATACACACTCCTGTAAAGCACATATGTATATAAAAATTATGTGTTTGCCAAATAAAGCATCTCATCATTGTAAATTTTCAGCCACTATAAATAATGATTATTGAGAGAGCATGTAAAGTCATTTGCGATCTGTATTACTTGAGTCTCCCTCATGGTAGGGCTCTGTCTCCACTCTTGGTGCCGCCATTAATATGTTTATGGTCGTGGCAAAAGTCTGTCTAAGAAATTGATTTTTCTTTTGCCAATTGTAAAACTTTTATGACAGTCAGTATGGCTGAAGAAGCAACCCTGTCATTATTTTACTGGCTGTGCCGCTAGTTGAATAGATGGCTCATGCTTATAAACCTTGAATAATTGAACAGGGGAATCAGTCAATGAGAGAGGGAGAGGCACAAGGTCTTGATGACTTGATGGCCAAGATGACAGCTTGTGAAAGAGAAAGACAGCAGCCTGATTAGCCAATGTGTTATATTGCTGCCTGTACACTGTAGTCTCTCATCGCTTTTTGGCCCTCTTCCTCACAACAGCCTCTGTGTCATTCGGTTTCTCCTCCTCCCTTTTGCTCCTCCTTCCTCCATGCCACTCTCTCACCTCTCCACTTCTCTACAGCTCCACTTTATTCTGTCCTATCAACTTCACTTTGCCCCATTCCTGGGTATCCAACTATTCAACTTTAATGCCCAGTTTTCTTAAAATACTTTATTTTTCTACACGTCCTGCCTCATCCATCCCAATAACCCCATATCACTCCAGGCAGAATTATTACTCTTGGATGGAGCATCGGCTTAGTGGCGCCGTACGCTGCTCTCTCAACCCACATTATCCATTTATGGAGTATCCCTTTTTGTGGCGAGCCATCTTCCTATAGCCCAGCGATGATAGGAGTCTTGGCGACCCCGTGCATTTGCACTGTAATATAAGACATTCTCATTAGTCCAAAGATTGTGCTCTCTCATGTCCATTACATTAATTGCTACACATCACTGCCCGCCATGCCTCTCAGTGTTTTGTTACACTGCGTGCATTCTCTCTTCCAATGCCTAACTGCGGCGATCGCTTTTGCCCTGGAAGGTGAGAAAAGTAATTGAAAAATGTTACATAGAGAATAGGATAAGATGGTTTTGGTCAGAAAATTTCGAAGGTATAATCTGAAGAGTTTGCTTGTGTTTTGTTGCTCAAGTGGATGGGGGGTGGGGGTGGGGGGGTGTTTTCAGATCAAATAAATTGAAGCAAGGTGCCCTCCACCCCCACACTGTCCCCCTGTTGTCAGTTATCTCTCCTCATAATAGGGAAGCAGGCCGCTGCCATAATTGCTTTGATGGTCCAGCCTGAACAAATCACTTCTGGGCATAAAGAGAGGCCTTAGAGATGGCAGCCAGAGAGAAAAGGTGCGAATGAATTAAAGTACTTTGCGTTCCTCTGGGCATGTGGCCCAGATTTCTCTTCAAAGAAAAAAAAAATGAGGAAAGCAGGAAAGAGTGAGGGGGGGTGGGGTGCACCTCTCTCCTCATAGAATAAATGGCAGTAAAAGCAATAATGCACATCCAGCCTCCATTATGCCAAACTGGAGAGCTTTATCAGGGAGGACACAATGGTACTGACATAGTTAACTGGCAGGTGGAGAAAGGAGGATTTCAGTGGAAATAATCTGATTTTGTACGGGCTCCCTTCTATGGGAGAACCTCTGGTCAGACCTTTTGTCAAGGAACAAAAGTTTTGCCCTTTGGAGGCAAAGCTTTGAATGTTTTAGTAGAGCTGGGTGAATGGGCCGTGTGGATGTCCCAAGGCCCTTAGTGCTGAGGATTTCTGCAAGGAAGAATCATACAAGAGCCTGCATATTACCGCTCTGCTTCCACTGAAATTAAGCATGTCAGAGAAAAAGAAAAAACACATTTTGTTTCTCTGCATCTTCTTTTTTCATTATTTGTTATTGTCTCTTTCCTTTTTAAATCTGAGAAGTTTCACTTCTTTTATTAATGGCTTTCTGGAATCGCTCTTGTCTCCAGCAGGTAAACAAACAAACGTGCAACTGAGTGACCCAGCGTGAGCTTTGATTGTTATGTCACAACCACTCAGCTGGAGAAAGCTCTCTGTATAAAGAAACTGCAGTGGCATAAATATCTAGACTTACGGTTTGATTTGTAAAAAAGCTGCGGTGTCAGACACTCACAGATACAGCCAGAAAGACAGATATTGAATGAGTCACAACACTGTTCATTAAAATAGAAGAAACTGCATGACATTCTGCTGAGATGATGTTTCAGTGTCAGACAGAACTTTTGCAGATGTAAGACAAAACTTTCAAGTTGTGACTGACATGTAGATCATTCAGGTATTTTTATTAGGCAGTTTTGATGCAGAGCAGGAGGGGTAGCTTGATGCTAAGCGACGAAGGAGAAACTGCTGTTCGCTGTAAAAGTTCAACTGAACTACAGCCTTCTCAGGGTAAGTTGCCAAGACTGGAACAAAAGTGATCCTTCTACACCTCTACAAAAACCTCCAGGGGTCACAAGCTACCAGAACAAGGCTATACGTGTGACTGGAATATCAGTCTCCCTCAGTGGTCTTGTCTTTTTCCAATCCAGGCAACGGCACGCCCTTTTGTTAGTTCCACCCTGATCCTATTGACTCTTTTAAGTCGTGCCACCAACTCAGTCTTTATCTCCCAGTTTCTTGCTATCGAAACAAATCTCTGACCCCCTTTATAAGCAGACGCTGCTATTGTTCCTGTTTGACAGCCCATTAAAATCTGTCAGGGCTGCAGGTGCAACTCTGTTGCAAAGGAAACAGTAGTCTACAACAATACAGACGATTGCCACATATAAAACTCTTACCAGCCCAGATGTAAAGGAAGAAGATATATTAAGCCCAATAAATATTTGGGTGTTAAGTGCATTGAAGTAGTAATAATAGAAGCTTTCCCTCCAAAACGAGTAATTTTGACAAAGGTTAACGTCAGTGTCTTATATTCTCTGTGTGGATTTCTTTAGTCATCTAAACTATCATTTTCTTCATCATCCTATAAGGATGACTGCAGAGTATAATTGCTTTTCATGAAATAATTTAGCTGCTTTATTGTCGATAAGAGAACAGTTTTCCTTGTCAACTTCGGTTAAGCATATTCATCTCACGCAAGCATTTGAAGCTTATTCTTTACCAGAATTGAGGCCGAATACATCCACACGTAACAAGGACTGAACATTATCTGCACCGACTTCTTAATTAAGGAGTCTCTCTGTCTTGATACTTGCAAAGAAGTGCATACTGGCTCTATAGCCATGTATTCAACCGCCTGTTTCATGGAAATGTCTGAGGCATTATTTCTGCCCTCCTTCCATCCATAATTAACCTCTCTCCATTCATAATTCAGAAGTGTTCTTCACACATCTTCTGGTGATACGACATTATTGCAGTGGCTAAACAGACATTGTGGGGCCCCTGGTGCATGTGTGTGCGTTTGTGTGTGTGTGTGTGTGTGTGACACACATTTGATTGGCAAGGCTCTACCCAAGCCACAAGTGCAAAGTGTAAAACACAGCTGCTCAACTTATTTACTTTGTTTTTACTGAACTTTTTGAAAGTCATTTTGTAACACTTCATCCCCTGAGTGTTTAAAGTACATATGAGAATCAATTCAATTAGTTTTTTACGATTTTACATGATATGCCATTTTATTTTACTGTACCCTGTACAACTAATTAAAAAAGGAGCATTGTTGATATCTTTAAGTTGATCTGTTTCACTTTTTCATCTAGTGAAGTACCACGGGTATAGATGACATGAGAGAATACAGTATGGAACTAGATCACTCGGCCAGCCGTTTGTTATGAATGCGATGCATGGTCTCAGTTTTTAAGTATGTATAGTAAAGAGAAAAGGCATGAATGAACTCATAAAGTGCTTTTCATAGCCTATCATGAATAATGTCTTTGCCTCTCCAAGGGCATATGGAAGGACTGGGGCAGAGTGAGGAACTGAAAGGAAGTGATACAGAAAAGGATGAAAGTGATGCAGGATGCCATCAGGTGATGCAGAAAGGTCATGAAAGAGAGAAGCAGTGACTAAGAAAAGGACAGAAGGAGTAGCATGCCATCGCCAAAGCAGCACTCAATATTGTGTCCAGTCCTGAAGGATATGACATATTTCTCCAGTCTTTGTTGGCTGTTTTAATCAGCTTACATATGTCCTGGATGAAAATTGAATTTTGTCTGGATGAGAGGGAGATACTATTGGCTCTACTACTGCCTCTTGATTTTGTGTTCGTGTGTGCATGTGTCTGAGCATTTCCTCTGTGTCTTCTTGTGTGCATGTGTGCATGAGCGTGAGAGGGAGCATTGTCCGCACTAGAGCCAACCAATTCATAACAGCAATAGATTGTGTTTGTCCCATAAATCATTGTCAGTGCAGCTCACCTCTGCAGTGCCAGCTTATTTAATGGCTAAGACCTGAACTTAGGGTGCTCAAAAGACCCCCACACCCATTTTCTTTCCATTTACGCTCTGGCATTCTTTGGTGGTTTGTGCTGGGTAAATGTGTGATTTATGATTTTTTTTTGTGAATGTGAACGTTTAGTTTGTTCTTGGATTTGTAAATGTAAGTATGTAAGTTAACAAAAAAGCTACATGTAATTCACCATATGCTGCCTTGTGAGATGGCTGAGGGTGGCACCAAGATTTATCTCTGCTAGCTTCGCTGTGTATGAAGACACAGCTCATTAATCTGTCCGTCTACTGAGATTTTGAACAGTCTGTCTGGCACACAGCTAGACTTTGCTCTGAGGAGTTCATCCCTCAAGATCGCCGCTTTATGGATACCATCTTTTTTTTATTATTTTCAGCCAGGACAATCTTTTTTCTGCAGTTATGATTGATCACAAATATCACACAGTATGCTTCAGACTTGCAGCAGAGATTTTAAATAAGAAAGTCTTTTACCTTTGAACAGAGCAGTGTAGTGAAGTGAGTCAGCTTTTCTATGAAAAGCAAGGCCAAAGAATATACAGTTTTCTATGATGTATACTCACCCTGTCATTTGTTCATGGAAGTAGGTCATGTCAAGAAAAAAAAAAGGGGTAGCGCAAGATGTAGTATGGATACAAATAATGTACCCTAAAACTTCCTTAGGTTTGGAGTAAAGAATTACTGAGACAACTTTTTTTTTTACAAATGGCTTTTTTGGCCGCTGCTTATTTATTTTTCACTCATGTGATGTTACCAGAACAATACGTTTTACTCCTCTCAGGTATTGTATTAACATAACCTCCAGAGTAGGTCATAGTTTCTTGCAAATAACAGTACAGGTACTACTCTTTTTAGGTCACTTCATTTGCATGTGGGTGGAGTTTTTTTGGGAAAGTGGTAAGGCATTCTTGATTCAGATGCAAATGGCACAGTTATCAGCAGCCAGGACCTTATGAATAATGGCATGTACAAAACATGCGGGCCTGAATAAGGAAATGAAAGAGTGCCTCTTTTCTGCTCCACTGATTTCATTATAGACACTATTATTGGCTTAGAAAGGCAACATCTATTATCAAGAGTCAGAATGTGACTTTTTTTTTTTCATGCAGACAGCCTTACTACTGTCAGCTCTCATCAACTGTAGCTGCCCCAGATAGGGCAATGGGCAAAATGTGTATAGTTGGAGCCTTCAGGCAGTGGTCAGATATAGGAACTCATAATGTTTTTCTTTTGCCTTGAGGTGGAGCTCTGCCTTCATGATGGTGAAACACATGTTCGATTGAACATTTGTCAAATTTTAAATAGCAATTGTCATACAGCTAGGGATGTTTTCAAATTGAAATACGTAAATCATTAAAGTAAAAATGTAGAAACAGCTGAATCTTAATGTATTTGGGTGTTTTTGGCTTTATATACCACTGTATCAGATTTTTAATTAAACTGCATTAAATTATGGATTTAACCATAGATAACACCGTTTGACATAAAAGTTTATAAAAAGTCAAAGAAGACATAAAAAGTTGATTTGCATGTTTAAAGCTTCTGCAGGTAATCACTGCTGCAAGCCCTAAATCAATCACAGCGGTATGGGTGCATTCTTAATGCTTTATCCATTCTCTATATGGCTACTGTAGTCGCTTGTGGGTTTTTCTGTCTTTTCTTTAGGCTGCAGCAAGTTAAATGTGTGCTTAATCAGGTTATGAGCCCTGTAGGTTTTCAGAATCGTTTTATTTAAAGAAGTTCATGCTGGTCACTCCAAGTTAGGTTTTGTTTACAGTGGCGAAGCTAGAAAACTTTCAGCTGGGCGGCCAGCTTGGTGTGTGATGATTTTTAGGGTGGCATACATGTTTCATGATGCGGTGATGCAGTGCGTGAAACTCGGCTGCAACATCCCAGAAGACAAAGTTGTGAAGTAGTTTCTCAGCCCCGGGACACGACAGCTCCAGTAATGTGCATAAATGTCCTTGTACCATTAGACTTGACGAGAATGCAGAGTTATAAGGTTGAAAACTTAGATGGTGCATCTTTTACTACAACAACATAATATAATCATCATCATTAGTGAAAGATTGCCTCTGTAACCACAAATATTTCGGTTCCACCAAGTTTACCCATGCGCCTCTATGATATTTGGAAGGCATGTGGTGGAAGATACTATTTGTTGTATCTAAATTTTCTGCCCTGCTGTACAGATAAATTAAAACAGAAGCTTACAGAATACAAATGTAGATCATTTTATAGAGAGCTGATCTGAGTATCAGTTCTGTGATGAGGGGAGATGCTCAGCTTAGTTTATGGAGCATTGTGCCCATTCTGTGTGTTGTCGGGAATATGTACACACAGATACGTCATTTACTTTTTTCTTATAGTCTGGTCAAACATACACACAAATATAACATACTCGATCTCCTCTCTGATGTTAGAACTTGCCTGTAATTATGTGAAGAGGAGATTCTCGAGTTTCCTGGGACGTTAGGCAAAATTTCACACGGGGCTTCTCCACCCCATTTTATGGTGGTATTTTATATTAGTAACAAGAACATGTTTGGAATATCTTAAAGGCTTTGTTGCTAGTACATTAAAATATTTAAAATCCAAGTGTGGATGTTCTTTGTCAACTTCTATTTTTTTTGCACTTTATTATTTTCAATTTCCATTTAATTAAACAGGGGCAATATTCTAATATTAAACTATGTGGTGAGGCCTGTATTATGACTCTTTAGTATTACATTTACAGCATGATACAGGACATAAATGAATAAATGGAGTTTTCAGAAACATAAATCCTACTGGACATTTATCGAAAATATAGAGAACCAGTAGACAGCATATAATAACTTGTATTTATAAATAATAGCATTGCATTAAATAAATGTACTGCCTTCAAATTCTCTCTGAACATAATTAGCATGACCGTTTAGTTTAACTTGACACAGCTTTAATTCGATCACTTAGGAAAGAGTATTGTCCAAATTATCTGTTTTTATTTTCAGCCTTGAGACACCCAGGAAGTCAGCTGGAGGACAGCCTGAGCTGCTGAGAACTAAATTAGCTTCTGTATTATCTGCACTACTTACCATTGTCTTGCTCTCTTTCTTTGATCTTCTGGTTTTGCTTTATTTGTCACAGACAGAAAACCTCTCTTCATTTCGATAAACCCACGCTCTCCTGTTTGTTTTCATTGGACACACGGCTATAGCTAAAGTGTCTGGAAGCCCTGTAGCAGCAAAGAACTGGTTCCGCATGAAGAAAAAGTTACATTGGCTTTGATGTGGTCAGGATTCAGCTGGGAATGGCTCTCCTCCTCCATTGTTTGTTAATGTTGTTCTTGGACCGATGGTCTAATAGTTATAAATTGGTTGGTTTTATCTTCTGTTGGTCAGCTCACTTTACTTCAAACCAGCAGCTGAGTGCAGACTGTAAATATGTTTGAACATGAATTTTGTACTTTTGTGATTTTATTTTTTACTGCAAAAACTTGTTTGCCGTTAGCCTATTTAATCTATCATTAATATACAAGTTTGTTCGACACATTAATTTAGCTTGCACTAGCATTGATTTTCAACTGGCATGGTTTCAGTTTTGTATTTGAAATTAATGTTTTATATTTCATTAATGATCCTTAATTATAGGCCTATTTTATTCATTTTTGGTGCATGATATTTATTTTTTTATGCAGGTTTTATTTTCAAATATGTGTTGAATGACACCTTGAGTCAGGGAAGCCAGAATGTTAAAATCCTGGATGTCTCTGACAGTATGTTCTGGGCCATTGTCAATCTGTATTATGAAACACCATCCAACCAGGTTTATTGCATTTTGCTGAATATGAGCAGACAGCATGTTACTAACACTTCAGAGTTCATCCAGCCGTTTTTCTCTTCTGTCACATCATCGATAAAGACTGCTGACCCAGGGCTATTGGAAGCTGTGTTTGCCCATGCCATCATATTGCCTCCACTTGTGTAAAAAATGGTATTATATGCTGCAGACAATGACCCATTTCTACCGTCTCATACATTTTATTTTAAATCCACAGCTTGTGGAGCAGGTTGTACTTTAGAAAAAAAACAAATGAAATGACAGTTTGATCTGGCTTTTCTATTGTAAAACTCGTTTATTATTTGCACCTTGTGGTGACCCTCATGACTTGCTTTCTGACAGATTTGCTTTGTTTTTGCTCTCAAGAAATGTCTCAATTCAGATACTGTATGGTGAAAAATTTTCAGTTTGGAAGATGCTTTAAACATTTTAGATTCTTATTTGATGAAGAAATGAGAAGGGTATAGCCCACAGGCTTCGATGAAACAGTTTTGGGCCAGTTGTCCAGCTGCATTTGAATTCCTGTCAATTAGATATGAGAAAATTTTTAATTAAAAAAAGATGTCAATGTCAAAATATTGTGTGTATGGGCCTGATTTTGTACATACAGAGGAGCTCTTTTTACTTAGCAAATCATTTTATTGTGTCTTGTTTGAAGACATTTCATTTTGTTCTGACAGCTGAAATATAATGACAAGATACAACTTGTCATTGAATTCAGACATCAATACAGTATCTTCCCTGATGTGCGTCGTTATACCTGCCAAAGTGAATTGCCCTTAAATTGCCTGTAATAAGGGCACAAAAAGGTAAAAGTAGATCATTTGAAGTGCAGGATCTAAGAAAAGAGGAGAGCCTGTGCCAGAGGGCAAAAGGAACAAAAAGACAGGAGGAGTGCCTGTGAATACAACTGAATGGCAGTGTGATAACACTTCTTACCTTTGGGATGTGTTAGAGGTTTCTTTGCCTTACCTAATGCTGCCCTCTGACTATACTACAGTCATGGCTTTGCTTTCTTTTTTTGTTCTTTTAACATGGGTTTCTGAGACTGTATCTTGTCTCTTTTGATCTAAAAAGCTATGCGTCTTTTAAAATTACACTGGTAATTTAGCTAACATCTTCAGATACGCCTCTAAATATAAAATCAGTGAAAGTTAAAGGAGGTTTTGTCTCCGTTTTGTTTTGACGTCCTTTTTTCCCTTTGTCTCATTTGTCTTCTGCTTCGTGTTTAGCTCGGTGCTGCTCCCAATTTGTCTTTTGCATAATTTTTCAACACATCGGTGTAGAAAACAGTGTACTGATGAAAAAAAACAAATACTTAATCTGGGCACCTGGCCTTACAATGATTTTTTAAGATGAAAGACAAAAGGTTTATCTTGGCCACCCTTGTCATTTTATATTCCAAATGACTGATTATAGCTCACCTGCAGGCTAATCCCTAAATTATTCCACAATGATAGCTATCTGTTTTTTTTATATAATGTTGTTGTTTTTTTTTCTTCTTTGGGGAGGCGGGACATAAGCTGGCAAGGTGGCAGAGGAATAAAGTGGATAACAATATCTTTGCCAGCCATGGCATAGGACAGACACTTTTATCAACGGGCCCGTGCATGTTGTGAAGTTAAGCAAATTGGTTCTGCTTTCTGTGAAGCGCGGTTTAGTTTAGGTACCTCATAAAAGGGTTTATGATGCCTCTTGCCAGCTGGGTAGAAACATTCTTTTCTTTTGAAAAATATCTGGCTTTGGTTAGATTATGTCTGCTTCTATTCCTGTGCTTGGTGCGTTAGGGCTCAATTTGCCAGGCCCTTCACCTCTCAGAGCTTAGCCTTAATCTGCATTTAACAGAGGCCTGGAAAAGACAGTGATTATCACAATGTTATATGCTGAGAAGCATTTATTAAATAATTTGTTTCAATGTATTTGATTTCTTCAGTATGTCATCTGGATGACATATTCACAGGGACTTTTTTTTCCTTTTTTAAGAGGATAAACAAATAATCGGAGAGCAGAGCAAGACAGCTAATTTAAGTATCTGAGAATTCCCCATTTAATTGTGTTTTATTCATGTTTTTATAGCACTGTTGCAGAGCAGGATTGGCTAGGTTTGTAAGAGACCAGCTTGATGTTAATGAGATATAATTTGATGAAAGACGTGTTAACAAAATTCCACATAGAGTAACCATAAAGGAGGAAAAGCTCAACGTTGTTCAGTTGAACATTCAAGTTGAAAAAAAATCATTACAATCAAATCATGGAGTGATGAATTTCATTATGTAGTTCTTTCCCAACTGTGAAAGTCACTCCTCTTCTTTATTTGCTAATTTATGTTGAGTGTATAGTAGATTAATTACCACCCTTATTTTAGCCCTTTTCTCCTCGTATCCTTATTAATTCACTGTCATATTCAGACACCTTCTACTCCAGATTGGTGCACACACAGACACACACCATCTCTTTCCTCTTCTGTTACTGTGTGCAGTCCAAGTGATTGGATGAATAAGTTGTGCCATCCCATATGGTGGGCTGTCCTGCTGGATCTGATCACAGTGGTGAATGAAGGAGCCCATGAGTCACCGCCAGTTTGTTCTGCCGCACTTGCCATGCTCGACTGTCGCATACCTCCCTCACTCCCGCCGACCGTCCTGCCAGCCAACAGACACCGTGCCTTTTAAACTCTCTCGCCCTGTCGCTCACTGTCTCCCTTTTTTCCAAACACATCATAACCGTAGCCTTTCACAAGCCCCCTCGCGCTTCTCCTCCTTTTCTCTCTCCCTCCATCTTCCCGGATGAGGTGAAGTCTGTCCCCTGTTCTCCGACTGTCTCAGCGACAGTATGTTCCCTGAGCTCTGCACTTTGAAAACAGTCAGTGCCAACATCTTTGTCATTTATAAACATTTTATGCCTGCTCTGTAGGGTAATGGCTAATTTCTCCCACCATGCCGGTCTTCATTAAAAGTTCATTTTCTGTCAAAATGCATCCGAATCAAATTCGGTGCAGCTACTCGGACAACTTTAGCTTTACCTCAGCGTGTGTCTAAGCCACACACTGATTCAGCCACACTTACATTTTTAATCAGTAAGATGGCTGCAGACAGTATCAATTTGGTTTAAGTAAACATTTGATCAAATCAAAATGATTTAGAGATGTTTCTGATTGAGAAGTTGATTTTTACAAAACATGTGCTGAAGTTTCCTCCATCAAATTCATTACTTTTATGTATAAGGACACCTCACAGGTCATTATTGTGACTAATGTAATTCCCCTGCCACTTATCAAAGAACATAATAGAGCTTGATGGCATCATCAGGATTGGTACTGCCCACGAAGAATGTTGAATAGGCAGTTGATGAGGGCAACACAAGTCTGCCGAATTTTCAGACAAGTTTAGAAAAACTGGAAAGCAATTTAGGCACAAAAGTGACTTTTAGTGTTGACCTTTTCCCATAAGAACTTTCATTTTCTTATCACTGTATGTCTGTGTGTCTTTGTTTTCTCCCACTGGACCACAATACCGAGAATTTAATTCAAAAGATATTAAAAAATTTGTAATTTTCCTACATAGTACACTCTTTCCATGGATTTTACACAACACTGTTTGCCACACACCAGTCAGGCACAAATTAAGGCAACAGTGGCATGAAGTATGATCATTGTCTCCACTCCTTTGTCCCACACATTAGACTTTGAGACAGGTCTTCTGAAGTTATGAGGAGTATTTGCAACATTGTTGATGTGAACATTTGGGAGTGTATTTTTAGCAAAGCGGAGGTCATATTCAGCTGCATTGGTATGTCTGTCTGTCTGTTAGTCACATACCTGAAATTTTTAAGGATGAATTTTGATTAAATTGTCAGAAAACTTCAGAAATGGAGTAAGGAGAAAATGATTACATTTTTGAAGTGATCTGGACCACCGCCTGTATCCAGACATTTTTTCTAAATGATTTTATTCTAAAAGGGGGTAAGGAATAATTTTTGCCATAAGGGCTTCTAAATTAAAAATAAGGTCATAATCATTGACAAAAAACTCACAATAGCTTGCCAGAGGTCTGCACTCTCTGAGGGTTTCTAGTTAATCTAAGGGTTAGGGTAAGGGTTACCTAACCATTCATCTGGACTCACCTGAATTCTTTGTACAGATTTGGATTTTTGTTTTTTTGGAATATTTTCTTTCCTTAATTTAAAATGTTGTGATTATGGCTGCATTTTATATTTTAGTTTTCACTACCTTGGAACCTGATTGGTACCAAAATGACTTCATTGCATTCCTGATTTTGCATCCCTTTTCCATATAAAAATGGATTCATCCCAATAACAAAGTTCTTTCCCCCAGGTGAAAATGATTCAGTGCAGATGCGTGAGCACATAGAGGCCTGGTGAGATCAATCAATACAGAAATCGGGTGTGTGTGATGGCCAGCTGCAGGAGGCCAGTGCTCGAGATACTTAGATGCTTCTTTTGTTGCTCAATATTAGGGAAATCAATGTATACCCGACAGGTTCATCACTCGCACGTTCCGTAAGGAAGCTGGGTGTAAAACTAACACCTTTTTCAATCTTGTATTCTCTGCTGCATGCTAATAAAATTAAACAGGCTTGTCTTTTACCGTGCCGTACCGTCCTCTTCCACTTATCCGGGGTCGGGTCGCGGGGGCAGCAGCCTAAGCAGGGAAGCCCAGACTTCCCTCTCCACGGCCACATCCGCCAACTCATCCGGGGGGATCCCGTGGCACTCCCAGGCCAGCCGATTTTGTAATGTCTTTCTT
>JAVQJG010254169.1:0-10919 GCA_036024015.1 Craterocephalus amniculus | reverse complement strand
TAGATAGATAGATAGATAGATAGATAGATAGATAGATAGATAGATAGATAGATAGATAGATAGATAGATAGATAGATAGATAGATAGATGGGCATTGTAATAATGAAATTTGAAACAGTAGTTTAAATTTCACAGTCAGTAAATTAGCCCCCTATTGATGGCTAATTCGACACCCATCTTGCATCCCTCTTGTTCTGTTTGCTCTCCAACTAGTTAAAATTTTTTTTACCTCAGATCTATTTGTCTGTCTCTTTTTATTTCTTTTCCAAGGCTGTATCAGAGTTTTCAGCCTACAGTATGTATGATATTTGATCAATACAGTACCTGTACAGTTAGTATATCTGTATTCATTTCTTTAAATTTGCTAATGCAGACATCTAATTTGATCTGTTATTGTATTTACTTCATACTTTTGCAACCTGCTATTTCACGCATAATTCATCAGGGGCTTTTCATTCACCAGGCCCTCCAATTCCCCCAGCATCGAACAATAACCTGGCGGAACCCAAATCCTGTGTGTGATTGTAAACACCACATAAGATGTTCGATGAGCCCTATTGAGTAGTTTCTTCAGCAGTCTTATATTATGTACCACGAACCGGGACCTATGAGTATCATACTGTAGAGTCCATGACCATACTATTCTTACAAATACTTAGTAACATATAAAGATGACCATGTATTTACTTCAATCTTAACCATCTATTTCAAAGTTTTATTTTTCAAAACGTACAAAAAGGAATGATGTAAAAAGATAAATTCCTTTTATGTAATGGGAGCAGATGTAGGAAAGTAAATAAAATTTGTGAGCTCTCGCTTGAGTGTCAGGTGTTAAAGAAACATCCTCCGAACTCTTCCTCTTCATGAATAAAATCAGTCAATAACTACATAATTTCACCCCTTAACTGCTGCTCCAGGCTCCTTCGCTTTCACTGCTGTGATGGTCTTCTAGCTAAGTCTTCCAACATTCCTGGTGAAACTCCTACAGATGGTCCTGAATGCAGCAACAATTTTGATCTTTAATTGGTCAAAGCAGACTCAGAGAACTCCATCACTTACTGATTTTAACTCTCTGCTGATGGCCATACACATGAACACAAACATGGTGTCTGTTCTAGAAGTTGAATTGGCTGTAAAGGGATGCTGACGCAGTCCACTAGAGACAGTGGGTGCATTAAAACCAGCAGAGACGTTCATCTGTGTGCTTGTGAGGTCCTATAACTAAGCCTCTGACTGATCATGTGCCCTGGCTACTTGGCTAAGCACGCATGCCCGGGCCTTCCTTCGTCCTGCTGCAGATGCATTCAGAGACTGAATGTTGGCTTGCTGTTTAAGGGCCCTGACATCCCAACATGCTCAAACTCAAACCAATTTATCGGTCCTCCTTGTTCTCATTCTATGCTGAGAAAATTTACTTCTTTGTGTTTGTTATTGCACATAATAGTTGCTCCTCACTTAGATAAAAGTGCCTCCCAACTAAACGCACAATAGCCAATCATGGGGGTTTAGATGTTCCATCATGCTTTGAGCTGCTTGGCAACCCATTGTGCAGAAACCATATAACGTAGCAAAAGAATGATAAAACTTGTGTAAATTGTTTTTTTGTTTTTTTTGAGAAATATATCACAGCGGCTGAAAACTAGTGCACAGGTGAAGGTGGAAGGTCTTTTTTGAAGCATACTTCATACATAAATGGGAAAGGCAGGCCCTATTCAACATAGCACTCATGATCTAAATCCCATTAAAACATGTGGAAAAACTGAGATTATAAAAAAAAGGTCTCTTTAAAAACTAGGCAGATTAGTGCAGCGGGTTAAAGGGACACTATGTAAGTTTTGGCCACAAAGGGCACTAAACCTGTAACTTCCTACAGGCCACAGACAGTCGTCCGACAACAGTTTAACCTTCTTACTTCCTTCAGTCATGACAGATTTTCCATTGAAGGGGAGAAAGAAGTAGCACAAAGCAGAGCCTCTGTGTTTACAGAGGAGGAGCCGTAAAGCAAAGCGCTACAGGTCACATGATCCCAGGAGTGACGGACCCGCTCCTGCAAAGTTCAGAGCGCTAACACGTGTAAAACACTGTATATTGACCTCAGAAATAATCCATTATTACTCATATCAGACTAATATTTGGGTCCAAAGTTACACACTGTCCCTTTAGACATGTTGTCATTGTTGCTAAAAGTGCTGCAACTAAATATATGTATTTGGTGTGAATAACTGCATTCATTAAATCTGTTTATCCAACCCTTCCTGTTGCTCTTACATGTCTTTGGACATATCATGCCTGTCAATTCTACAAACGTGTCTCCATTGGGCTCTAAAGATGTGAAAGTTCAGGGAATTGTATTTGATGGTGTCATCCTAACATGATAGCTGCCAAAACTACAAGCAGTAAATTTACAATGGGCTTTCAGTGCACCGAGGATTTTCTCAAGCATGTCCTGCTGGTTTATAAAAAGCCTATTCTGAAGTGTACGGGGTCAATGAAAGTATCTTGTAATAGTTTGGGGCTCTGCTCATGAGGCCACTACCGGGGGCTTGAAGGTCACAGCACTCTGCCAGAGCTAAAAGCTATATGGCCATTTTTGCCCTGCTAATAGAATTAGGAGGCCATCTGTTTTTGTGCGGTGTGCCAGCCCGGAACCCCTGCTAATTATGTTATAATATCCCGTTCAACTGCAGTCGTCTTTTTAATATTCCCCCAGCAAACACTCCGGGGGCAGGCTCCAATAAAAGCAGGTGGCTGGAGACAGAGATGCAGAAACACGAACCCACATGCTCTGTTCTAATGAAATAACAGTGTAGCTGAAAGTGTATATCTTCCCCGAACTGGGAAATATGTTCAGAGGCTGAGCCATGTTGCCAGGCGACTGCTGCCTGGAATGGTGTGTTTGCAGTGATAGACAGATGGAGGGAGGATGGACGTGGGGAAGCCAAGATACTGGAGTTAAACTCTTTCCAAGTCTGCATGTGTGTTTGTTTGGAAGATGTTGCTTGGCTGTTGTCACCTCAGCAATGATAGCAGTGTTTGCTCTGTCACACTTCAACACATCAGGGGAGGTGAGTTTAATTATGCTGCCAAGTCCTCTCCTCTGTAAAATGCTATTACCCCCAACATTATTTACAGTGAGTCTGCCATTACACTTTAATTATGGGGATATTCTGAGCTGCCAGCACAGCTTCTCGTGTTTGCACTGTCGGTGGTTTGTAATCTGACATTTTTATTTTTTTTCCTTTACAAGGCCTGGATTTGTTTTGCTGTTTCCTCTGTGTGCCCTTGTGTTTGCAGATTGACCTTGTTCCAGACAAAGTGAGACAGAGATTCACCCGAGCACTCAGTGCGCCTCATTAAATTAGAGTACTGTCAGAGGGGCCCTGAAATAAGGCTGCAACGCCCATTGTCTGTCCCGCTTTATCATCTGAATGAGGCGTGTTATATTCTCCCTCTTGTTGCCTCTCCTCTCTCACAGATGTAACTACTGATGCTGTTCACGGGGGATATCGCACTTTCTCTCTTCTCCTCTCAGCATGACTCTGCTTATGAATATCTCAGCAGCCTGCACAGCTTACCTGACACTCTACTTACAGGTGGATGTTCATGTCTTTTTATTTTTTGATGATGCAACCATCTGAGCCTCAGAGAGGCTGCTGAGGTAGACAATGTGCATGTTTAATTATGTTACAAAAGAATCAATTACACACATAAACATCCTCGAAAAAAAAGGTAATGTGCAAACAGCCATACAAAAGAAACACAACCAAAATGCTGCATCTAAACTATTAGCTTCTGTCCAATCATTTGAGATTTATTGTTTTATATAAAGTTATTTTACAGGAGGATGAATAGCAGTGCCACCCCTCTGACATAATAAATGTTCACATGCACCTTCCTTATTAATGCTAAATCTTAGAGAACTGCACTAAAAGGATGGAGGCTTTTTATCTCCTCAAACATCTCCCCCCCCTTGTTAAATGAGAACAAATTGTCCGCTGATTAACATGTCAGGAAGCCGGCCGCAGCATGGGCCTACTGCAGTTACCCTGCAATGACGCTACAAGAACAGAGAGATAAGGAATAGAGAAAAGGGAAAATTAATATCCCTTTGAAACTGACAGCGGATGTGGCAAATTACTATGCTGCTGCCGTATCCGTGTGTCTGACCAGTCGTGTTGATTGGGATTTCTCCCCTGAGGTAAAAGGCACTCTTACAGGATCCCAAGCTTTAGCTTACCGTCAGACGCCTGTCTGTAATTTGTGATTACAGCAAAAGCAGAAGGGGTGGCAGGGATTAATTCAATCCAACACACAGATCTAATTCTCCACATTTGCATATTAATGAGAAAAATGTTGAGTGTTTTTGGCAGGTGGCAAAGCAGAAGATGGCGAAAACTTGAAAATTTGGATATTTACTACTCTTGTGTCTGGCGAGCTGAGGTCAATGTCTGGTTTTGCATGTATTTACATACATCTACATCTAAATGATGTGATTTTACTTGTAGATATTCCAGAGGCTTTCTGCCTCTTACGCGGCAAATGTTTCCTGTTCAATTATTACAGTTTAAGTACTGTTCGCTCATTTGTAAAATTCCTCAGTCGTTTGTTGTCGAGGCTCAGGGTGTGTTTCATGAAGGCTGATCTAGTGAACACAGCCAAGGTAGCCATTCCCATTCTCATTTGGTCACAGTAATTAACCTTGAACGAATAGCTGTAAATGATTAATGAAGCTGGAGTTACAACTGTACATTGCAACCACTTACACAATGGGGTTGTTTTTCATTTTAGCGATGCTGGATTCATTTGTTGTGATTTTGGAAAACTCTGTAAATCTTTGCCTTCCTCCAGCGATAAATGCTTGAAAAACTTTCTCTGTTTTTGCTTTGAAATCCACTCAAGTAACAACACAAAGATTACTTTAAAGCAAAACTGTGGAACACACAAAAAAGGAAACTTGAGAAAAAGAACTTACATTTTCTGCAGTCACTCATGAAGAAGAACCTCCTTCAAAGTTTCATAGAATCAGTATATCGACTGATCAAACTCAACGAGTGATATGCAGAAAAACAGACAGAGAAGAAGTTGCTTTGAGGAGCTGATTGTTGCCAAGCTTATCTTGGCGACATGCCACATGCAAATTCCAAGTACTCTCTGGAGATGGTGAAAGTAATCGTCGTTATTTGTCTCTGTAGCTGGACAACAATGAAGCTTTGTTGCACAGATAAATAGAGTAAATGAGGCTTTGGATAGACAGACCGTGTTTGTTAGTTGGATAAATCCATTGTTAAATGTTGTCATCATTGCAGAGAAACAACAACAAAAAAAAACTCTTGAAAAAATGGAGAGAATCCAGATTACAGGCTCGTGCTAAGGAGCTATAACGTCTGCATTAGTTTTATCTCAGAAAAACTTCATCTATAAAACTGAACTTACGTTGTTATGCAGTGCCAAGAAGATAAATAGGCAGTTGGTGCTTCTTCATGATCTAAATATGCAATATTAGTATTAAGTCATATCATATGTTCATTATATGTTTTGGAAAGGAAAGGTCAGTCCTGATTTTATCTGAAAGTATCAGTAAAATATAGAGCATAAATATAATATAAATGTGCAAATGTTGTCAAACTTAAATTACTCATAAATTGCATGCTGGCAATTTGCTTCTAACTTAACATTATGCAACATTTTATAGACCTTTAATACCTCATTTGTTTTTTCTCAGTAAGACCACTTGGGTCCAGGAATATGCAACTTTACCACTGTTGTATTGTAGTTCCTCCTCTGGGTTTCTTTGCTCTGGGATACTTTGTTCTTGATCAGAGATCTCAAACTCCTGTCCGCATGGTTCACTGAACAGCAGGATTTAGATGCACCTGATTCAAATTAAATTAATCTAACAGCTTGTTGTTAAGTCCTGTCAATGACAAATGAAATGGAATTAGGGTTGTGGAAGCAGGTAAACATCTAAAACCTGCAGGAAGTGGACCTCGGGGACCAGGATTTAAGATCTCTGGTCTCAATAGTAATTTCTGTAACCTGTAACTAACGCACTGACTCATGCAAAAACATCCAGAGTTGGAGCATTTTTCTGCTACAGCTTTTAGAGATGCTGCTCTCAGCTGTGGTCGGATGCATTCGTGTTTTATGAGCCACGCGGCCAGCCCATTAAACCCGCCGCTCTTTTGTAAAGGTTGTCTGCCTCTTAAACGGTGTCATCTTTATTGATGTGTTTCTCTTCCAGCCTCCCTCCCCTCATATAGAGAAATATGCAATATGGCCCTGGTTTAAATTCAGTTCTCCAACATGGGTTGTTTATTATGGCAGAGAAGCCAGCTATAGAGCTATAGCTTTAGAGCGGGGGAAAAAGTCTGTGTTTGGAGGGGGTGACTGTCCCAGCATGAAATGATACAGCAAATTAATGTCTTCCTTTCACAGATAGCTATACAACCGCACACGCACGTAGAGAAATACACACGGCAGTGGCTCCACATGCCACATCCCGCTTAGCCCCGACAAAATAGCAGCTGTGAAAGTGGCCGCCTCTGTGATCGGACGCACAAATCACAGCAGGAGAGATGAGATGGTGCCGTCCTGCCGCTCGGAGAGCCGCTGCAGAGGACAAGCTGCCACTCTCCTGCCATAAAAAAGGGAGAGGTTACTCAGCTTCTGCAGCTTCCATCTATGCATCAATGTCATTTCCACAGTCACTCTTTGCTATAAACAGCCGCTGAGCTTGTCTTTATCTTTTAGAACACGCATGGAGGTTCGCTCCTGCGTACCGATGATGCCAACCTACCCTTCGCTTTTTGCTCTTGTTTGCTTTTCCTTCCACATTATCTTTTATGCTTCTTTTGTTGCAGAGTCACCTCTGACATCAATTTCACACGGTTCATCATGGGGGGCTTTTCAGAGCTGCAGTGCCAATACAAATGCAATATACTGAGTGATAACTCCAGCTAAGTATTGATCCTCGGGGATTTCTGCTCCGTACTAAGTACTTCATTTCATCAGCTTCGGTCTTTACATGACAGCCACAGTGTGCACGTGCCTGTTTATTTTGTGTTAGTGCACCCTCTGTGCACCATCTTGACCACACGCACACATCAAAAGGACAGCGTTTGCTGTTGGGGAATAGAGTTCCAGGATGGAGCCGCAGACTTGATCAGCACGTTTTGCCATGCTGCTTGAGTTTTTCCCCTACCTCAGTGCTCCTCAACCCCTCCCACCCCCCCTGTTTCCCAGAGCTGCTAATGACTGCTAATTGTGGCACAGCAGGGGAGAGATGCTAAAAACCGGATATATCCAGCCATGCCTGGCAACGCCACTGCCCTCCGGCTGAGAAGCTTGTGGCCCCTCGCATGTCAGTTCCATCTATCAAGAAGTTGACTCAACTTCTGTTTGTTTGTGCCAGTGTGGCTTGAAAAACAATGTTTGCTTGAGCTCACAGTAATATCTCAATAAAGAAGGCACTGAAGAGTTATACTGTGCTTTCAATGACTTTTGCCAGTAAAAATCTTCCTCTCTGAGCTACAAATTAGAGCATCAAGCTTTCATTGATGCCTAGTCAAAATGATAGACTCGGAGTTATTGTCTCAGAAGTTTTAATATCCCCATCCATCAGAAAATGCCCCCCATATTCCAGAATAATCCCCACTGTGGCAAAAATGGTTTCATCATTTACAGCCTATAAAGCAGCATTTGTCATTTGTCTGACATTGTGCTAGGGTATATCAAGGAAACTCCACCAATTGTTCCTTTTCAAGTTCAGCTGATACAAACTTCTCAGCCTGAACATTTCAAGGCACCTTTGCAAGGATGGGTGTGATGTCATCATGGTTATCTCATACTGTAAAGTACTGGTAACACAAACTGAAGTGCAGGCCGTTAGAAGAAAACACTTCTGATGTACAACACTGATATTGGAATCATGTGATCCTGTGTTTTGGGGTGGATATTTCTAATGACTAAAAAAAGAATTGTTTGAAAAAATGGTTGTGGAACTGGTCAAACTCAGAAAAGTCTGATTACTGGGAATAATCAGATTTCTAATTGCACTAATCAGATCTGATGCGTCTACATGCACTTGCGGGTTAGGGCATAGGGTATAGGGTGTGCGTTCAGACACAGCCCTTGTGTGTTGCTGCAGAGAAACATTTACTGTAATACCTGCAGGACTGTCAGCCTTGAGGACCAGGGTTGAGGATCACTGACATAAAAGATGCATGAAATGGATGGAAAGCTCTGTATCTGTCTTTAGCATAGAGTATAAATTGACCTTTACAGGTCTACATGTAGCACAACATCTTAGCATTTGGGAGAAATCTAGGTGTGTTAATCTGATCTCTCATGATCAGATAATGACAATTATCTGGTCATGAGAAATCAGATTATGCTGTTTACATGATAAATTGAATTATCTGGTGACTCCAAATATCAGGTAACAGGTAATGATCAGATTTTTAGTGCACATGGAAATGGGCTCAGCCTTGTCAAAGGCAAAAGATGCACAATTCCTTTGTAAAAATAAAAACTGTCCAAACTCTCATCTGGCAGCTGTAGCCCTTTTCAGATGGTCTCTTTAAAGACTAATGTGCTTTCATTACACCATGCAAAGTATGGAGATGGAATGGGGAGAATCAAGGCTCCTCTGATGTCTCTGTGGAGGAAGCAAAAGATTCAAACTGATGCATGTGTAAGGGACAACTGGCATGCTTTCTTATTAACAGTACTGCTGTCTGTCTGATTTCACTATGATATTTTTGTGTTGTCTGTGTCTGGTCAGGATGGCCCAGGCCATTTCACAAGGGCCGATGACAGTCACACAAAACCGGAAGTCTTATCCCAAAGATGTTTTATGAGTTTTTTGGATCTATGCTGGCCATACTCACAAATTTTGGTCACCAAGAAAAGAAATCTAGCATGCCCTAAATCTCTTTTCTACTGTGATTTGAACATGTTAGGCAGAATCTTTCCAATTCTGTTTCTGCAAATGGACTGCAGCTATGAATGAGCGCAGTGGATGTGCACAACCATGCTGGCTACTACTCATTAAATATCAAACTCAATCTCAACTCATCCTCCAGCAATATAATCAGGATAAGACTGAAAAGCATCTGTACCTCCATCCCATTTTTAAAGCTTATTTGTTTAGTTGCTGCCTTTTCAAGCAAAATATCGGTCAAAGCAAAACATTTGCACTGAAGTACAAGCCCAACTGGAGAACTAGCTATCATGGTTTGGCAGCCTTCATCAGTTATATGCTGTGATACTGCTTCCTTCATCTTACTGATAATGTTTCCTCTCCTCTAACCTTGCCACCTATCACATAATTGTTGCACCTCAGTTTACTTGTGCAAAAGTCGTTGGGTGGTGCATGATGGTGTAACAACTCTCATTAGCATCATTGGCAGCACCTGTGAAGGTGTGCATAGTGCATGCCTGTTGAGGCTTGCAGGGAGTTCACCACTTCTCCTGAATATCTTGCAAAGACTTTTATCATTGGCAATTTTTCGTCATAATATAGTATATCATAGCTACTTTTATCATATCTATTGTCTCCATGTTATGTAACAACTTGGATTTTCATCATACATGTGTTGGTTACATAACATAAACATAAATGTCCCCAAAATAATTTTGTCAAACAATTTTTAATCTTTTTAAGCCAAACCCAAGAAAAGCTGAGGAGTCAAGTTTTTAAAAAAAAATCCAAAGTGTTCATAACAAGATGTGGATTTCTTTAATTTTTTTTTTAATATTTACTGTTAACATGTGACATATCAAAATTATTGTAGTGTAGTCTCATGTTTACTGGAGTCCATTAGGGGGCAGGAGACAATTATCATATTATATATTACATGTTTTTTTTAAGGAAAGATATAGAACATTTCTCAGAAACTATATGTATCAAATATAATTTATAACTGGCTTAATTGTTTTTTTTTTGGTTAAATCTAGATTGTGATATTGCTACTATTGTCTGTGTGGACAAATATGCCTATTTCATCATTTTAGGTGAGACTTAGCTGCTTCTTGCCTCATGCTTTCTAAGACCTGTTTTTCTGCTTCTTCTTTGTCACTGACTTCATCAGAACAGCCTTTTCCAGCTGCCTGCATGTTTTCATTTTTCCTCGGCTGCTTTTCCCCCCCACATTTTGCTCATAAAGTGCAGCCATTTTTGCCTCTTTCTTTAAGGTTGTGCCCTGAACTCAACATAACATTGTTACAATAGGCGTGACATGATAAGACTAAAATATAGGCTTTCCATATCTTTCTTCAAGCATTTTGAATTAATAACATTATGGGGCCAAACATGTCTCATGACCCCCTTCTTTTGAAAGCCATGCCTCTGTGTTATGGTTAATATTCTGATTCTAATCTCGTCATAAGCCTGTGGTGCATCACTTTGAATGTTGTTGCTGTGAGGAATTGTAGGAAGCCATTATCTCCCTTCCAAGCCCTCAGATTGCATTTTGTGTGCAAGGATAACAAATTTGAGCACACGGTTTCAAGCATGGCTTTGTATGTGTCTCTTTTTTTTCTCAGATGACCCTCTGTTGGCTTTGTAGCTCACAGTTATGCTTCTGTGTGGAGAAAGTGTCCCACATATCCACACTCGGAGCTGGTCGCAGGTAGGCTTTCCACCGATCGGATCGGCTTGATCGGATCGGCCGATTTTTCACATATTTTACATTTTTTCTGATCGGCCCTAAAGTTTTCATCCACCGATCCGATCAATGACGTCATCGTCATTGTGAAACTGCTCCCGTTGCACCTGCTTATGATCTGTTGCAGCTGCACTGTGACACCGTTTGCAAGCAGTGCTTTGTAAATTAATTAAATAAAAAACTTTATTGTCCGCCCGTCACATAGTAAGCACGGTTCAGACTTACTCTGGAAAGCAGTCGTGGTGCGGACCT
>JAVQJG010254160.1:0-13572 GCA_036024015.1 Craterocephalus amniculus | reverse complement strand
GAGGAAAATTGACAGTATTTTTCAGCAAAACAATATTAATACACATTGATCCAAACAAACATATTATTTTAACCAATCATTGCTGATTTGTTAGCTGTACATCCTCCATTCACTAAATCCCAAAGTGCTCTAAGGTTGCTGGAACTGAGTGATCTTTTTATCATGTTCAAGAGAGCAGTTGGATATGATTTGAGCTTTGACATGGTGTTTTATCCTGCTGGTAGTTGCCGTCAGAAGATGCGACACGGGGATGGACATGGTCGGGAACAAAACGGTACTCTGACCATGGTCGACTGTGATGGTGAAATGATGTCCAGCAATCACTCTGCATAACATCATGTACGTCATGAGCTTAAGTGGATTAGACACTGTATGATCATGTGAATGAAAACATCTCATTGTGTCGTCTCACTTTTAAATGTATCATTTGCTGTTTAGCTAGTTTATGGTGCATATTATTTGATCCACGGGGAACCAATTAAAGTACATCTTACAATTAAAATGATCAGATTTGAAATGGTCAATCTTCACACCTTTTATGTGACAGGGGCTTCAAAGTCGAATGAAAACATTTAAAAGTCCTCCACAGGAGATCATTAATGTCAGTTTCAAATGTCAGAGTAATGCTTCAAATAATCTCTTGATATTTCAGCCAAGTTCTAAAAGGTTAACCCGCTGGTAGAGCTGGTGAAAAAGGTCAGCAGATCGCCAGAGTCAGTCAATTATATCACCTGGAAATCATGAAGTAAAAGGCAAAAAAATCTGGCAACCTTCCAGATATGATATAAATAAAAATTGATAATCGAAACCTTGAAATCTCTTGAATCTGAAGTATTTTCTGTGGCAGTGTTTCACAAATCGAAGCACCAGAGTTATGACAAAGGCGGCTCTGCTTTGCTGAATAAAATTTTGTTTTTGCTTTGCTATCAAAACATGGACAAGTCTGTGAAGGTGTCAAAGGGCAAATATAAGTTGTTTCAAGGAAGCAGCATTTGTCTCGTCAAATGCTCAACTTTCCTCGAATAGTGTGCAGCATTTCCTGGTCTTAAAAGCCTCACAGAAGTAGAGGAAATAATACTCCCCTCCACTAGTGACATGGTTTAACTATGATTGATGAAACGGCAATAAAAAGAGAGACTGTTCCTCTGCCAACCAGTGCTTCTCTGTGGTGCATTCCTTCCTAAGTTTTACTGTGTTGGGGTGAAGGTGCGAGCGGTTATGGGGTGAGCAGGGCTTGACATTAATGTTTTTGATGAAAAGTGGGCCCTGCACAAAATTTTGGAACCACTACTCTGAGAGATTCGCTCTGTAAGTATCATAAGATTAAAGAAGTCATCAGGATTTATCCGCTTTTTATCTGATGTTTCCCTGCTTTTTCAGTTTGCTTTAGTTGTATCCAACAGTTGTTGTCTTAAATCTCGTCCATTCGCTGCCCATCATCCACACGGCCTCCTGTCTCTGCTTCCCGGCATCCACCCATCCATGCATGCCCGTCGTCTTAGAGTGCAGTAAGGTTTACGCAGTGCACCACATCAAAGTTCCCTTTGATTTCTCTCCTCTTCATGTTCTACCCCCCCACCCGCTGTCCCAAACACACACACACACACACTCACACACACCTCCTCTTACTTCCCGGTCTTCTCATTGCTCAGACACCTGCTCCTTCTTGTGCATCCAGTGTTATGTTTGTAGCAGCCAGCAGAGGTCAGTGTTGTGCAGCCATTGCCATGATTTTACAGTTTACTGAACAATACATTAAATGATTATATGATGACCATGTGAAAAGCAGTGAAATGATCAGACCTGCAGTTTGACTCAACTTCTAAGAATGCTGACAGCAACTTCTGACCTTCCTATTACTTTAATGACTTGTTCTAATTTTATTGCGGACCTAAAATCCCTGTAGGATGCAAAGTCTCATTTGTCTTCACTGTGCGCAGTGTTAAATTATTTGATTAGTTTATTGATTCAGCGACCCTACTGATTATTGGTTGGCTTAAGTAGCATATTGACCTGAGAGGATTGACTGTTGCTGTCTCATATTGCAGAGGGGAGCACAGACAGCTCCTTCAAAGTGCAATGAGGAGAAGGTACGAGTCCTATTTGTTGTATCGACGGACCACTTTGATGCCTCATACTGAGAAATGACACTCTAACGTTCGTGTGTGTTGAATTCCGTCAGACAAACTTTTTTCCAATCCTCCCCTCTCTTTTTTCCCTTCATCTCTGTGTGTTTGTCTGTGTGTGTAATTTGTCATCTGTAGTGTGGGAGATGTATCCTCTTCGGTTTTCTCCACAGTCCCACTTAAGTGAAGCAGCCTGGACGAGCAGTGATGGGTATCACATGGGTATCTGTGTGTGTTTGGATAGAGAGTATGAATAGCAGAGAGGCTCTTAAGCTAAACCAGCGTTTTATGGATGATAGAGTTGGCTCGATCTCAAGGCCAAACTGTACAGGTTTTTATCAACTGTGAGCTGATCTGGGTGCAGAGAAAATGGAAGGGAGTAGTGGAGGAGGTGGCAGCTCTGAACTTGGCTGGTTAGCTCTGATAAAACCCTGTAACACTACCTCACCAAAACAATAAGACAGCTCCCAGCCACCTCTAATAGGGACATATAGATTTTACAGGTGGTGGTTTTAATTAATTTGGGTGTTGGTGTCTGAGAATGTTCCTGAAATATTTGCTGAGATGGAAAGCCCAAAATTCCTCCCTTTATGTTGCTGTATGTGTTGTGCTGGCTCAGTCTTTTTAAGCACCTGCACCAGAGATTCATGAATGTGTGAAAATCTTTTTCAAACCAAAATCAAGACCAGATGTAACCTTTGCATCATGTGCATGAAGATAAGTGTGAGCCAGTTTAACTTGTCATTATTTTCCCTTTACCCCTCTGAGCTTTGTGCCTATTGTTAGACCTTAGCTCCAAATAATGCATAGCCATAATCAAACAATCTACCTCTGCAACCACAAGGTCTGCCTGAATACTTGTAGTAAAGGGAATATCCGTGACTCACAGACCGTGAGATGTTTTAATATCAGTATACAGTATGTATGAAGATAGCATAAATTAATAAGACTTAGCATAAATAAAGTTTCAGGCTTGCCAAAACAAACCCGAAACAATTTCAGGAAGAATATGAATATCTCCTTGGAACAATGTAGCTCTAAATCCTTATGAAATCATATCTCTGCAAAGGCCATTTTGGCACCATCTGTTTCTGAAGTCCCCCAGTTGGGTGATTTCAAGTTGTAAAAAGTTTGGACAGATATACTCTGTTAAAAAGCAGGGCTCTGATGAAAATCAATTTTCGTATTTCTTTACGTTTGCAGAAAATGTAGGTTATATGAAGTCTGAATGGGGTAAAACAAGAAAAAAAGTTAAACCTTAAGTTGAAATGATATGAGTGACAGTGTGCAGCTGTTTGCAGCTGTACCAAGAGGTCACTCAACTTCACTTCACCCATCTTTGAATATGTATATTTATCCCGCTTAGTCAGTAGATCTCTAGCAGCGCTATCAAACTATTATACATTGAATTGTGATTAAAAAGGATTTTTCTTCTAGATAAAATACAACTTTCTTGTCACACTTTAAGTCATGAAATATGAAGTTTGTAATTTGGATGCTAGTAAAATAATATTGCAATATAGGAATTTCCTATTGACACAAGCACTTATGAGTGAAAACACAAGATGTGATGCAGCTTGTTAGTGTCCCTGTAGTTTGACATACAACGTGTTATCATTGTTCAGTGGTAATAATGTTAATGGTAATAATGACCATGATGGTGCATGCCAAAACCAAAGAATTAACAACAGCCCATCTGGTCAGTTACACCTAGTTTCACATTTTGCAAGTTTTGTTTATTCTTTTCTGTGATGCAGTTTAGTTTAGGAGGAAAGACTGTTCAACTGGAAGAGAGAAGTAAACAGACCAGCATGCGACAAAGTTCCCAGGTTGAGTTTCAGAACCTTTTATTTCAGTTTTATGTTGGCGCTATCCATTTCATACATAAGGACATGAGCTCATACAGCAGTGCTGCAAAGAGCAGCGTGGGCACTATACCCACAGACACAAACACTGAATCACTCAGATTAAGATGGATAAAAATGGGAGCTAGGAATGCAGACACCTGATGAAGTTACTGTGATTCGATTGAAACTGTCGTCTTCATGAAGTAAGAATAATCGCTCTGTTGCGCCATCTCAGCCACCTCTGCATATTTGAAAGTGAGGCTCATGTATTCCTCCCTCTCCACTCATCTGTCAACAAGTTTATTTATGCAGGTTGACTAGTTGCCAAGGAGATGAGCATGGTAAATTTTAATGCCTTGAAAACAAGCCAGACAAATACTTCATTGTCATTACGAGAACAGGAGCAGATTCATGTGTCTGTTTCAATATGTTAGTCACTGGTGATGGCAATAATTTACCAGCACGCTTCCTATTGTCGCTGCAACACTGGACCTCTGTCGCATAACAAATCCTCATATAACCCCCATTATCCTGTGTAGACATGTTTGTGAATAAGACAACCGTTGAGGGATGGCTTGACGGCCAAGTCCAGAGGCAGAAAACAGAACGAGCTGATTTGTTGAATCAAAAGACTGTTGTATGCATGTCAGAGGTCAGCTTTTAACTAGCAGCTAATCTAATCCCCTTTTGGGGGTTTTCCCACACCACAGGGCTCACCTTGGGCCCGCCAGAGCGCAGACAGACAGTCAGGCTTGAGAATTCCTGTTGGCCTCCACAAGCCTGAGAGTCAACATCGAACAGAAGTCATATTTCGGTCTGCAGGCATAACAGAACTGAAGTGCCAACTTATATCTCAACCATGGCTAAAAATCCATTTTCAATATTCAAGATTTCTATTAATGTAATGCAAACTTATATATTTTTTTGATGATCCAGCGTATGCATACTCTTCTCACCCACCCCACACCCCCACCTCAATCTACACAATCGCAAGTACCCAAAGTAACTAAATCAGGCATTCCTGCCTTCCATTTTTATCTAGCTTAGCACAGCTTGCTGTGCGTTTACAAGTCAGTTTTCTGAGATAATATTTCTTAATAGGTTTCTGATTCGACAGGATTCTACCACAATTCAAGCTGAATACCTTCAACATGTTTTCACTTAGCTCATGGGAATATCATTGCTTTTGCAATAATGCATCATCTGTAGGGTAAAACCTGCACGACTGTCTAAACCCACCTCATGTTTACTATTAGTGAACAGTATCAGAATTTTTGGGATTTTGATGCTAGACATATACACTTTTGTCTCTTTTCACCTAATATTGGTCTCCAAATTTTCTACTGGGTTGATGGCAGCTTTCAGATATTTTTAAATTTTTCGCTAGTTAACAAAACTGGCAAAAAGGTAAAGGTTTGTAATACAAACCAGTTAGATCCTTGATTTGGCATTTTGTCATCATCTGCATTATTTATTTATTTTTATTTGGAAATGACTATTCTGGCAAGGAGGAGGATCTGGAGAGTGTAACCTGACTGGGACAAAAGTAATTTTCTTGGATGACTAACATGCTGAATAATTGAATTCTTTTGTAAAGGACCAGCAGCACACTGATCAGAATTGAATACAACTTATTATGCCACGGGCAATAGGTTTTAATCAGAAGTCATCAGTCGGCTATCGTACTTGTAGGCCTTCATGTATTGTCTCCGTACATTTTTTATGCAGAGAGCATTAAAGGGTTTTCCTCTCTGATATTATATATTCTCTGCAATGATTTCTAGCCACTTCTGCGAACCATCAGCTGCAAAGCTGGCAAATCCAAAGCATGTTAAATATGCTACTTCTTGCTACTAATTATTGCCATATTTGCAAGATATTGTTCTGGCCAAAACCCTCAATCCCAGTTTTCTCCTTTAAAATATCGAACACAATTTTTTTTCTTTTTAGTTTATATAGGGCTGTCATGATGCACATTGTCACATTTAAGTGAAACACAGAACATCATGCAAGCTTCTCTTTAAAGAGTCAGCTGTGCAGGTCAGTAAAACGAAGTGGACTTTCTTGTTAAGTGGTCTGCACTGTGTATCTGCATTCTTTAACAGTGAGCTTAGCTTAGCCTCAATTCAACCCCCTCTGTGTTAAAGGAGGGGGGAAATTTGCCTGTGGCATACTCTGACACACTCATCATTCCCCTCACAGACTGATTCGCTCATTTGGTGTACAGATCAAAGACTCCAATATTTATAAGTGGTCTTGGGGTGTAATTTGTTTCTCGTTTGATTCTGATGAGCCTATTCCCTGTCTGCCCTTTATTTATCTGCATGTTTATTTATTTATCTGTTTAAACCCAACTTCTTCTTCCTCATTACAGACACTTTAATGTCCTCGCTAGGCAGAAAGTAATTGAGATATAATGAACGCCGTGCAGGCACATTGAGAGTAAAATGTAAATTGTTTGCCTGCAGCTTTGGTGATGAAACAGGAGGCAGACAGATTGGATAAGCCGCAGTGTGTGGAAAGTCCTGTCTCCTGTTATGTGGGAACACGGAGCTCATTCTGCCTGTTTCAGCACTGTATATTTTTTATGGTGCATTTTAATTTCCATCTGGTTGGCTTATGAGACTCTTAGCTCTGTTTGTTTGTTTATGGTCTAATGTGTTTTAAGGTCATTTTCATCCTCTTAGCTCATTATGAGCCTTGGTTTGATCCACATCTGTCACGGGTGTGTGGCTTACAATGCCGCAGTTGTTTCCTGATCTGGTTTCCAGCCAGTCAGCTCAGAGACTTTTGGCTGTGATTGACGTCTCGGAGTAAATATTTCGCAAGGACAATGAAACGTCAATTATTGATGCGTTTGCTGGGGAAACAAAAAAAGCAAGCCTTGCTCTCCTCCTGAGCTTTTATAGATTGATATTTGAGTCTGTGCGCAGGTGGAATGCGTAGCGTGTGTGTGAGACGCGTGCGAGGTGGCGGCTGCTGGCCGGCGCATGTGTGTGACAGCAGGTGCTAAAGGCCGGACGCTCTTTGTTTTAACTCTGATGCCTGCAGCAGGTGTAGCCCGGGTGTGCACCTGTGTATGCTTGTGTACGCCGCCATGCGTGCCTCCCTGTGCTTACAGGCACACAAAGAATGGCTTCTGTTGAGTGTGGTCTTGTAATGTTTAATAGCTTGTTACCTGAGCTCAGAAGTAAGCCTAAGTTTGCCAGATAGGGGCAGCCTGAAACTCAGCGCAGGGTTGGATGAGCAAAACTGACTCTCCTGTATTTTTGATTATCGTAAGATTTTCCGCTGCATTCTGTGCTTTTATCATCACGTCTGGATAAGAAAAGTTTAAAAATCCCTAAATAAAACAGCCTGTATTTGTCATTCTCTCTATTTTTTCCTTATCCACGTCTGTGTGTGTGTGTGTGTGTGTGTGTGTGTGTGTGTGTGTGTGTGTGTGTGTGTGTGTGTGTGTGTGTGTGTGTGTGTTTCGCCAGAAAACTGAAGGAGGGGCCATTTCTCCTCTGATTTGAGTCTCACATCAGGTTGTTTTTCCTGCATGTTCCTGTTTTTCTCATGGGTGTGTGCGCTTGTGTGTGTAACAAGAGAGGTGGGAGGTCTGAGTGCGGATGTTGTTACTGAGACCATAGAGGGAGGGGCAACAGGACAGAGTGGTGGTGGTGAGAGACTCCAACCCATAAATTATCTGTCTTTGTTGTTTCAGGCTAAAAATAAGCAGCCTAAACAATAAGTATGGATAGTTTATTGTGCATGGAATGATGAAAAAGAAAGGTAGCAACAGTTTCAATCTGAGCTTTTTTCTTCTCTGCAGACACTTTTGTTTAAATCTTATGATCGTCACATGGAACTGAGGAGGACTAAATCCATCTCATACAATGCCTCGTGCCGGCCCAACCCTGCACAGAATATGTTTTTTTAGAATTAGATTTTGCTGCAGTGAAATATAGTAGGAGCAGGACTCCCTGCCTGCAGGCTGCTGTATTGATTAGTCGTCTCGTTTAGCTGTGTGTGCTGCAAACTCTGAAAGCGTAGCAGAAAATCAGCCTGTCTTTCCACTGGGAAAACTTTTGTATTCACAGCTCGAAGATCCTCCTCAGGATTTTAGCTGCGCCATCTGATGTCTAACTATTGTGCACATGACTCAAATCAGGTTTTTGTTTGCTCAAATGAGAAGTGAAAGCATTGCAGATTTCACTTCTTCTGCTTTGTTTTTGTTTGGACGAGGTCATTTATTTCAGCTGCAGCTCAGTCTTATTTACTGCTTATCATTCCTGCTTGCCAGACAAAGAGAGCTTTCCTATCTACTGTAGACGACCAGAGGCCATTATGTACTGCAAAGGGTGCCTGCATGAGCATGATTTTCCTCACTACTTTTTACACACGCGCGTTGGCATGCATGAGCACATGCATAGCCAAACATGCACTTCTGAAAGATGTATGACACAGAATGGGGTCAAAAATCTGTCATTGTCTCTTCTACCCTCTCAGGAGATGTATAGAGTTAGACGGGTATTAAATCATCCCCTTATTAACCTATTTAATCAACCCTGTCAGTGAAGCAAAAGGACATGGTATACACAGTTCTAATGATGTTCTTGCATCACAAGACAAGATATTACTTGCAGTGAAGAACAAGAATATGCTCCTGCAGCCAGAAACATGTGCATGATGAGGATCTGTACAGTACTGCTGGTGTAACTTTATTAGTTGTCTGTTTCAACAGTCATTCACAAAGATTCCCAGAGGACTGCAGGCTTGACGGCTCTGAAGTGCTACACAAAAGCTCAGAGTCACCCAGAGGCCCCATGTGTCAATACCAAGAGGGTCACTGTGTGAAAGCTACACTCCTCCATTGTAATCTGTGGTTGGCTGAGTCCTCTTTATCAGGAGAGACCCACTGCAGAGAGAGGGACAGTTTTATCAGCTGAATCTCTCTTGTGCCTCCGGCCGCTGCCTGGGCGTGTCCACTGCCTCTGACACACAGTCAGGCTGGGAGCTTTCAGACACTTCTGTCTTTTCATTTCTCACACCCTCCTCAGGATTTTCAGCACATTTGCTTAGTTTCACTTTCTGTCTTCTCTCCATTGCCTTAGTGTTTGCTTCTGGTTTCTTTTATGTCACTGGCCAACAAAAAGCTCGGAGGGCTAAGACGATGTGTAACAATGAGGGGACAGAATAAGCTGATGCCCCTCCCTACTTTAGTTTTCTAATTGTTCTTTGGCTCAGGAGAATTCCAGCACACTCTTGAGGATCATAATGGAAATGACGTATTTCCATTTAGGATGATTATGGTAATGGAGGAAACCACTTACAGACCTCTGAACATTAAAAAATAAGGTCCACCTCTGTGCAAACTAACTCATATGATTTCAGTATATGTTTGCAGAGAGGCACCGGAGCAGGGAATGGCAAAGTCGGTCCTGCAGTCCTGCAGGTTTTGGATGTTTGCAGCTGCAGGTACCATGCCTGGGGAGAATTTGACAACAAGTTGTTGAATAAGGACATTTCATTTTGAGCAGGGAAAACATGTTTTCCTCTGACATCTTTAACTTTGGTCTACTGCTTATGTAGTGTTCATGCACCCCGCAGTCCCAGTGAATCACTGCGTTTATTAAGGTTCTGCTGAGGGAAAAGACTTGTCTGGGTCTTACTTTTACCTCAAGGCAGCAGTCATGAAGTTACTCAGTTCCACAAATAAACATAAGCGTCTTCAATCCAGAAATATTCAGTCTTGGATCCTGCTTTCTGAAGAAGCACTTGGCTGCAACACAAAGTCGTTCACATGATTCAGAGTATTTTTATTATTACAATATTATCATTATGCAGCACAAAATGCATTCTTCATATTCTATACCACTTGTTCAGGGTTGAAGGGAAGCTGGAGCTTAACCCAGCCTTCAGCAGGTCAGATGCAGGGTAAACCCCGGACAGGTCACCCGTCCATCGCAGGACCAAAGCAGAGAGACAAACAACCACTCACACTCCTAGGGAGGATTTAGAGTTAACCTAACATGCTTGTCTTTGGATGCTGAGAAGAAGCCAGAGTACCCAGTGGACCCATGTATACACAGGGAGAACCTGCAAACTTTACACAGAAAAGCTGCTGTTAGAACCCCCCCAGGCCGAGGCCACCATGTCACCAAGCAGCCCAAACACAAAATATTAAATCAAAATTCCTCAAGTTTTATTCAGAATCCAAACAAAGTTCAGAAGGAGATATTGCAATCCCCAACACAGACGTTTAATTTTACCACTAAATATTTCTGACTGGTCAACTATTCCCATTCTTTCATTTCCATCTTTCTACCTGCAACCTTTAACCTTTAGTCTTTAATCATTATTCTGCAACTTATAAATAATTATAATGGCTCATATGGATGTCATGCTCTACATTACCCATGAACACATATTATGGTTTATGAGGGCACTTCACAGCATCCATAGAATGAGTCATTATGATTATTTATAAGTTGCAGAATAATTTTATATAACTGTTGCTATAGTGCATCATAAAACATTATGTTTGTTCATAATTGTATTTATGAGGGATTATAAATGCATTATAATGCATTATAAATGCAGTCATAATGCATTATAATGTGGGCTTCAAATAAAGTGTTACAGAATATATCTATACAATATAGAGCTAGATCAACATTGATCAACATTATATGAGTCAAGCCGTGAATATTCCATGAGATGAAAACCAACATAAAACCAAACAGTGTTAAAATGATAGACTAACTCCTAAAATTGAATCCAATAATTTGGTGAAGATCAAAATAGGACTTCACTGGTCAATAAAAGTTTCATTTGACCCTGCTCCCTATAATGTCAGGCACTGTTAAGAAGTGTTATAGATGTGGGGCGGAAGGACAGCTTGTTGTGATGTACGACCATCTCCCTGAAGGTGGTGCTTCACAGTTAACTTCAGGGTTCCACAGCAGGAATAATTGTTGTTGTTTGTAAAGTCAGACATCAGCTGAGGCCCTGTAAGCTGCAAGGAGGATCCCCAAACCCCAACTCTGTAATGTCTAACAGCACTTTGACTTCATACAGCCTGGATTTACTGCTGTGACCAGCATGACAGCACTGAACTGCTCCAGAGGCGTTTAGACTCGGAAAGGCTTTATTTGCATAATCTGGCTCGTACGTTAGAATTACTGAAAATGCAGAAGACCCCAAGTTGAAATAATCCGTTAGCTGCTCCACGAAAAGTCTGTCTGCTTTTGATTTAAAATGCATTTGTAATTACATAGTGAAATGTCTCAGTTTGTTCCTTATATTTGAAATATGAGCTTAAAAAAGGATCAAAGTATTTTTTTAATATTAATTATCTAAAAAAGCAAGCAAAAAAAGCAAGAGTACAGTACAACCGGATCCAGTTTACCAGATTTGAAAAGGAAGTCTTTATTTACCAGCCTAAAAAGGCAAACAAAATATGTTTACTCATATGTTCCAAAGTTTATCCCTAAGCACTCGCTCCTCTTATGTGTGTGTATTTTTAAGCTATTAGGTTTATTTAAAATAAATCCTGATGACTGCTGACTACATCTGTCACTGTGACTGCTGACAGAGATTTTACCAAAAATACCCAATGCAGAAATAAGATCACTGTTTTTAATAAGATCAAAGAAAAAGTTACCTTTTGTCATTTAACTGTAGCTTTTAAACAATCTAAGTGTGTGTAATTACAGATGTGGGAATGTAATTTTAATTTCTTTTACCAGCAAAGATTATTTCCAAACTTTCTAAAATATGCAGATTTGATTCAGAGTTTTTTTTTTCCTACTTTTCTTTTTACTTTCTCCTGCCTTCCCTCTTTTCATCCATCTGTCTGTATGCATTAATACACTCAGGGGGCACTTTACATTAAAACCTCCTCTTCTTCCACTGCAGCCTGATGGCTCTTTTCCCCTCTCTACAAATGAATGGCAGGAGTCAGCAGTGAATGCCAGTAAAGAGCATGAACAGCCTGCTGGTGGCCATGTGGACTTCAGCATGTAGTTGCGTAGAGAAAATGCTCAAAGGTTTGCATGTGTGTGTGTGTGTGTGTGGTTGACTAGCGCATGATCTGCTGGAAGGCACATTACCAAGCAAAGAGAATGACACAGTTTCAACTGGTAGAGTCTGTGCAGTTTGCCGGTCCTTTCATCAGACACAGCTTTCTCCTCGATGTATGAATTCCTGTTGTGATATCAGCTATGTTAAAAGTTAATATTCTGCTTCTGAATTTGACACTGGTTTGTTTAATGGGCTTAAATTAAAAGATGAGAAAGAAGAAAAGAGGGGGAAATGGATTTGAGGAGGCAGAACTATGGATAAAGACTCTTGGGATTTAGAAACCAATCTCTTATCCAGCTTCCTCTTAAACAATTCAGCGTCCATTCAGTCAGATAGAACCCGAGCTCAAACGCGTGATTGGCGGTCTGGGAGAAAATCCAAACATCTTTCTTATGTGAAGCAGACATGAGCCAAATTGAATCACTTGTGCACATGTTTTTCAGCGAACACAGCCTGTCCCCTGGCAGACCTCTCAGCTTCACACTGCATGTATTGTGCACATTGTGTAGGCTGGATAGTGGCAGATGTTACACTATTGTGGACTTCTTGTAAATGGCGTGAATTTTCCACCAGGAAGCCCATTAAGGCATTTTTCAGCTGTTATCCTGCATTACAGATTCTTTTTCCGTAAGTGTCCGCATAATAGCATATTGTCATCAGAGGAATAATAGGCTTCAGTGCACTAAATAGCATTTCAGTAAGAGGGGACTGAAAGGAGGTCGCTTATTATCTGTAAACCGCTCATGGTAGCACAGCCTTTAGTTGGTGGTTAGAGGAGCTTTCTAGCAGCCAGGGAAATTAAAGTAAAGGATTTCAATTCTGCAGTTCAGCATGTTTGGATAAACTTAAAAAATGCTTGTGGATTCAGTAGAGGATCCAGCTGTCCAAAGCACACCAACAGACTTTTTAAGTCGTTGGCATTGACTAATATCAGCACCACATTTCTGAATATATATTTTAAATTCTGAAGTTTCCTTCCTCTGCTTTATTTGTGCTTCTTTTCATGCTTCTGCCCTCCACTCTCGCTGTTCTGTGATTGCTGAGCGCCTTCACTGGTGGCATCGTGCTTGTGTGTTTTTATAGATGACAGATCTCTTGACTTGGCACTTTTCCCTGTGGCTGAGAAGCACATGAGGTCATTTCAGTGTCCTTGTTAAAGGGCAAAATATTGCAGGGCCTTATTTCCGGTAAACCTATAAGAATGAACACACAAACGCTTCTTCAATGCGGCAAACTAAAAACTATAGCTGGAATTTTATTCTATTTCTATGTGGATGAAGACAATGGAAAGGATGGACGCTGCACTGAGGTCATACTGCAGTGTCTCTAAAGTATGCTTGGCACACGGAAAGCTTCAGCTGTTCTGTAAGAAATTGTACCATACCTTCCTCTTACTTTAGTTATCCAGTGTGTTTGATGACCCTGAATGGGTCACCAGTCCATCGCTGAGCTGACAAAGAAACCAACCACAGATGCCCAATATCCATTTTACTTGTTACTGCATAAAACTTTTACTGCATTTTTACTTT
>JAVQJG010254116.1:0-10324 GCA_036024015.1 Craterocephalus amniculus | reverse complement strand
GTTGGTTAATTGTGAAGTGGGGGGTGGGGTGAATGGACGGGAATATTTTTTAATGTAATGCGCTTTGAGCCACACTTTGTTTGAAAGGCGCTTTATAAATAAAGTTTGATTGATTGATTATTTCATTCATTCATTTGTAAAAGGGCAAAATTCTTATTATTATGTAATAATGCCTTAAATATCATCAGGTTTCCCAGAAAGAGTTGTAGATGGTTTTATGCTTTTCCTTATGGCAGAGCAAAGACTAAATTTCTTCCTTAAAATTCTGGAATGAATTATCATTTTATTAAGTAGATTAAAGTTTTATATGTCACATCTCAGGCAGCAGCTATCTGACGTGTACAGAGGATCAAGGCTGACGTCTTTCACTAATCCAATCTGTCCCTGCACCCCTCAGACCTGACGTGCACGCTGGGCACACGCACGTAGCTACGTGGAAGTACTTCCTTGTGATTGATCAGTCTGTGATATTTGTTTTCGGATATTATACTACATTTGCCCCCAAGCAAAGGTGACATAAAACGGCATTTTTCCAAATGTGATGACATTTTACGTCACTGATCCAGCCGCCGCATCACTGAGTTATTGCACGGGACTGAGCAGTGCAGCTCTATCCCGTAAAATGTGATAAGTACACGTAATAAGTAGATAGTAAACTTGTTGAATCATTGAATAAACTGCGTCTTGTGGAGTTTATCACCCGGTCCCAGCCCACTGCTGCCTGCCTACACAAACAGCCTCTGCGTCGGCCCCGCGGGGCCAACCTGACGCACACACCACGCACATGGCTTGAGCCGGGGGTTGACGCTTGACTCTTGCAATCTTTTTTTTTTATGAATGTATCTAGTGGGCCGGCTGTTTTCGGTGCAGGGGGCAGCTGCTGAACACTGATGTAAATTATGCATACTGTGTCAATAAAAAAGTAAAAACAGATGCTGATCATTTCTGATACTAGGTTTAAATGACAATATCGGCCGATAATGTGAGTCGGCCAATAAAACTGGACATCTCTAATCATTAGCAGTCAAAAGCCATTTTAATGGAGCTCTGAAGTCTCCATCTGTAAATATTCATTGAAGGATCCAGGTGTTTTCAAGACATTTTGCAGGTATTAGGTTAAACTGTGATCAAATCAAAGGAAATGCCTCAGAGAAGGTAAATTATCAAGATAAAATGCTGCTGAAGCGTTATAATCTCAGCGAAGTGAATTGTGTTGTAAGAATTAAAGCGAGGAGGCTGATGTAAGACTATTATTTTCAGGTGGTATTTCCTTCAGATTAATGCTTTCAAATCTTAAAAAGGTTCTTTTTTTTCTCTTCAATGACATGTCCCCTTTAACTGAAAATGATATTCTTACTTTTCCAGTCCAGTCATGATCAAAGGAGGAAGTACCAGGATGGGCATGGGCAGGACCACTCTGGTCAGGGCTGTCTCCAACAATGCCTGCCAAGATAAATCATATCTCCTCATAACTATATTACATTTAGCGAGATTACGGTCCTCATTCATCAGTAATAACAAAACAACATGATCAGTGTACATCAGATGTGAGACATACATGCCTGGCAGCCACTTTGGATGTTCCCACCACTTTCCCGTTATCTTCAAGCACGCTGATTCCCTCCGACAGCTCAGAGTGTCTCATGAGCACCACGTTGCACACATTTGCACTTGCTGCAAAGAGCAAAGAATATTTATATTTTAATATTCATAGTATTTGGCTTGTGTAGAAGATCAGGCAGTGCAACAGGGCAGGCAGTCAGTATATTCTCTAATAAGGGGAACTATGGCAAATAGCGTTAACAGGAGAGGAATTATGTGGAAGCTTTCATAGAACAATATTGTCAAGTTTCCTGGAATTATGAGAAATTATAGCTGATAATCTGAAAAAGAAGCTAAAATTGCATTTTAAAGCATCCTGAGATACTGTAACCTTTGAAGCATCATTGGTCTTTGGATGGTGACCTCAGTGTGTCGGTTAGATGGCCATGAATCATTTCGGTCAAGACAAACTCAAATAACTTTCATGTGGTCCTGCCATGAACTTGATATTATTTTTTTATGGCTTATAAAACTGTTTATGCCCTTTTTTGGCATTATAGCCTGTTATTTAATTTGATTTTTTTCCTACTATGATGAATTTGACCTATACACAAAAAGTTGACATGAAATGTAAATAACTTATTCTGAATAATTCTTAATTAATACATAAAAACACATAAGCGGTAGGCTACCTTTAGAAGTCAGAATATTTCTCAAATGAATGTTTGTGAAATGATCTTGATTAAAATTCAGGCTGTGATCCCATCACTCTTTGCAAAAACATTTCTCCATTGTATGTGCGAATGATGAGAGAAATTTTATCCTGAATCCTCGGTCCGAATGAAAATAATAATTAAAAAAAACTCTAAAGTCTTCATATGGAGAAGGTTCGAGAGGTTCAGGGTAAGCAGATCATGAACAGCTTCGTTATAAGTATATCCCAATGTTTTAGACTTTGTAAGGACATGAAGAAGCTCATGAAAATATAAACATTCAGCTAGAAATGAAGGTTCACATTTGAGAAGTGTTCAGGCTTCACAGATAAATGTGTTTATTATCAAGATAATAAAAGAATCAATCTTTTGGATCTGATGGTTTACAAGAAGTGTATAAAAAGGGAAAAAAGGGCCCAAGGATTGATCCCTGAGGCATCCCACAGTTAGAAGGGATGAAAGACGATTTGCCATTCTTACTTGCAATGATTGTGAGCCAGTGCCCAAATACAGAGTAACAGGAACGTTACTTGCAGAGTCTTAGTCCTGCTTGATGAATATACTGGGAGGTAACGAAGATAACATGTCTTCAGACATCTTTTGGAAATGATCCCTCTTAAAGAAACTTGAGGCAGGATTGATCATGTAAAGAAAATATCAGAAGTCTGCCACCAACAGCTGACAATGCACCTCTCTGAAAGATCTGAAGTCCTCTTGCTTCACTCAGGGGCTAAACGAAGAGTAACACTGCTGTCATTTGAGTCATAATTCACAAAACAGAGCATAAGGTGTGAGTGTGACTTTGAAACAAATAACATCAAATCAGCATTAGCTGAAAAAACGCAGGTGGTTGGCAGGTTGACAAATACAAGTGTCGTTCCCCTCTGATTTATTCACGAAAGCAAAAATGAACACAAATGTCTGTTAATGTAGACGGACCTTTCTTCTTGACTGTAATAGGAATAAGAAAAACACATTTTAGAGAGTTTAGTGTTGTTGCCCCGAGCCTTTTTAATTTAAGACAACAGCGTTCACAGTTATCTTTTCTGGGGCCTGCAGGGATGGCAGGTTGCTTTGTCAGGGGAATTTAATTGACTGAACAAACAGCTCTCTTTACCTACAAGCAAAAATTTTTTAATATATATAATCCCCAGCAATTAACAAGAGGACAGATACTATGATTTTGGCAAGGAATGACAAAAACTACAGCACAAAGATCAAATCCACCAAAACATATTTGTAATTACATTAATAAAGCCATCAAAGTAATTAGAAAATTTAGATAATTGTGAAATCTGCACAGCTTAATGCTGGCATATGTTTGTCATTTGTAATTATTTAAAATAATCACATTTATGTACCCGCTAATTATATCTGATAATTAGGGGTATACTCATGGAAATGCAACCATGAAATTTTTCACATAATTAAGTCCTAAATATCACAAATAATGAGAAATATTTTCTAAAGGAAACTAATTAATTATACCCAGAATTTTCTACTCAAATGGATTTCCCTCCAGTTAAGGTCTTTATAATTTAATTGAATGACAGGCTGCCACTTGATTAGGTTATTACAAATAAATCTAGCCTTAAGTAAGCAAACAAAATCAAACGGGTGAAAATTCAAACAGCACTTTGCTTTCCCTCGCTTCAATTAGCCATTTTAATTACCTTTTATATGGACCTACAAAAACAACAATGCACTGACTGAAATCAGGTAAATGAGGCCTTGACATAGACGCTACTTTAGGGGTAATTATCCAATTTGTTTGCTGCAGCAGAGTTCTAGTGAGCAGCCAATTACCAGGCAAAGGCTGCGCTGCACAAACCTGTTGATTTAATTAGAAGAGCCGCTATGGTAGGGGGAGGGAGGCGGAAGGGGAGCGGGCAAACAATTTAATTATGAGCCACCAACCCCGGGCATTCTGGGACACAGATTTATACCCCTGGGTGTGATTGTGTTTGCGAAAGAGTGGCATGAAAATCAGCTTTGTGGCTCTACACGTCAGACAAAGCAAGCGCTCCGTATGTTTCTAACCCTGCCGAGGTGAAACCGGACCGCCAGGACTTGGATGAAAGGCAGTCGCTCCATCTTGGCTTTCACACAAAGAATTATTGTGATCACAGAAGAGTATCGAAAGGTTTTCACAACACAGAGGGTAAGAATGAGCTCAAAGCAGAACAGATTACATTGTCCTGATTGAAGAATGGAGAAAGAATACGTGCAGCTTAAAAAACAATGTGACTGTGCATAAAAAGTCAATTTAAGAAAAATAAATGAATAAATGATCATAATGCGTCTTCCTCATAAAACGGGGGCTGTTGAATGTATGAAGTCTCACCCACTGCAGGGAAAGGGATGAACCTCTGCACCAAGAGCCTGGTGGTTGGACTGAAGCGGCTCGCTTTCTGGATTAAAACATTGAGCCCAACCTGAAATAAACCACATGCACACAACATCATTGGAAAGCTTGTTTTTTTTAAATAAAAGTCAGTGTTTCACACATTACATATTTGGAGGCTTAAAGTGTCCAAAATGTGATAATTGGGAGAAAAACTGACAAGATTCCCTGACACTGTGTATAAATAACTGATTGGTTAAAGTCTTTTAACATACTAAAGGTTGTAGTCAAAAGGGTGCATGTGCTCAGATAACACACCAACACAACACTTAAGCCTCTTGCTCTGCTCAGCCCAGCGGGGGGTCGTCACCAGAATGGATGTTTAATTGGAAAAGCTCCTGCCCCCTCCTGGCCTGTCGTTCCTCCCTTCAGACTCCCTGCCATTTTTTCCTTTGCTTGCCATCATTGTTGGGCCTGAGGCCATCAGCCTGACTAGTAATTGGTCGCTTTGAGCTCCTACTTCATGCTCAGGGTTGAGACAGGCAGGTGCACCAATGTACTTTCTAATCTTTTAACATTTGACTCTTTGATGCCAACGAGTGAGGAAAACTGATGATGGCACGTTGGTTCCTGTCAAAATGCTTTCATATTGGGTGTTGTGCCTTATAAGGTAATCCTGTGAATAACAATCTAAAATAACACATTAAAGTTGGATTACTGACATTTTATGCTCGCTTGCAAAGTAACTAGAGAATTTTCCGTCTGCATTGTATTTCAAAATGTATAGTTGACATGACAGAATGAGGTGTCAGCTCTTTATATAACAGATACGGAAGCTGCTGCCGCTCACTCTAGTGATGCATCAACAACCCACCACATCTGTCACAGGAAGCAATGCCCCTTTATTCTATACTGATTCTTACACTGTATGAGCTCAGGTTGTTCAATATTTTAAATTAATATTAATGAAGTAATTGGTTTTGAAGTATTTTTTTTTCTTTTTACTCATGACATAATTTTGTTTATACTTTTGGAAAACACTTATTTTTATCTTATGTTGCATACCAAAGTCGGTAATTCGTGTAAAAATTAACAGTGACTGATAGAAATAAATCAAATTATAATACGTACAAGTTTAATGCAAACTTAATAAAATACATTTTAAACACTTAAATAAGTGTTTTAAGGTGTTTAAGTATGAAATTATAAAAAGTTACCACGAAAACAGGAGGTATAAAATCAAATGAAAATGAAATTTGAACTTATCAAAGATTGTGATAAGTTCTGAATTATAAATAAACCAAATTAAACTAAATTATACATTAATACACTGGGAGTTAATAACACGCCTGTAAAATGATACATTTTATGTTTGGTTTGTTTAATAACTCTTTTTTTGTATTTCTTTCATTTCAAACCTCAGAGCAAACTGTGAATATCAAGAATTGTATGTAATCAGAATCTAAAACAACCGGAGTAAGATGAGTGGGACACTGGCCCTAAAGATGAATTTTTTTAGAACTGAATGTGGCATCAACATAAATATCTTTATTTTTCTGATGAACAACAGCAGCAGCAGACAAATCATAGCAACTCACAGCGATGGACACTGCACTGGTCACCGCTCCAGCGTATCCCTGGAGGAATTTGGAAGCTGCACCGGGCTAAGCACACAGCCAACATGTAGAGATTAATAATTAAAACAATATTTATCTTTTTAAAATGATTTTTTGTTCAGGTGGAGATACCTTGGAGGCGTTGCGGTTGCAGTAGTTGACGCAGGCATTGTGACTCTGGTTCAACCACTGGAAAAATAACACAAGGTTACAAAGAACAAGGCAAACAGAAGCTTGATAGTTAATACTGCATTGTCAGGAACATATACTAATATTTTATTAAAGGACATTTAATATTTTTATAGTTTTTCAGTCTGATTTTAGCACAAAAAAAAAAGTCAAGGATCAAAGAAAACCAAAGACTGAAAGAATTTATTTGATGAAACTGAACCCAAGTTTCAATAAAAACTGTCTTTTTCAAATGAAACTGAAACGATGCAAAAAAGGTTAATCTCAACTATTATTGTCCCTTTAGCACCCAAAGTGCCAACTAGTTGTGTTTGAACTTGGCATTTATTGGCTGCCAAGTCTGCAGTGGGAAACTGGCAACAGAAAACTGTAACATTCACAAAAATACTAAATATTGTGCCTCCGCTCTTTAAACTGACTAATAGATGTTTTTAACTGAACTGCTATTCGCGCGCTGCCAGTCTGAGTCGTACAGTGTAAGTAGTACCTGCCAGAAAACGGTTGACACCAATGTTTGATTTGGGAGGAGGAGGCCAACAACCTGCAGGAAGAAAAAAAAAATCCAATTAAAATAAGTGCAAAACTCCCAAAAACAACTACTTGGCAGACTTGATTTGTACTTGTTAGATTAGTATGAAAAACTGATTTGGATGAGTAAAATCCAAGTCTTACCACTGGTGTGCCAAATGGGATGAAACCTGTTAAAAGACACTCAGTATTATAATTATAGCTATTTAAGTTACTCTGCTTATCTAAAATATATAACTTCCTTATCTGTTATGTTGATTTTTTTTAAACTTCCACTGAAACAAATATTTTGCACTATTTACTGTGTTTCACATGTGCATTAAAGGGCCATTCCTTAACTTTTTGATCTTATAACTCTGTTTCCCAGACAAGCTTGAACATCCGACTCGGTTGATGTCTGGAGCCATCGTGGCCCAATAGCATCCTACGGCTGAGAAAAACAACTTTTTTTTATCCGGGACATGTGTGTGCTGAGTTTTGCTTTGTGAATGTGTCGCACGTTAGCAAGCAGATGCTAACAAACGAGCAGTTTTGAATGTGCACCATGGATGATTCAAGAAAGAAGACATTATCAGAGGAAGGGATGAAACAAAAGAGAGACAGAGCAGATGATAAGACAAGAGAAGACCAGACTTTTGCTAGGAGGAGAGATGGATGTCAAATCACGGAAAAAATGGTATACATTAACGAGTGCATCTTTAAGAAAAGATAAAATATTTTATGTGTTGGAGGTTTTTATTTCCACCTGTTTCCATAGATACTGAGCAGTGGGATTGATTGTTTTTGACTGGTCAATATTTTACTCCATCTATAGGCACTTATTGCCATTTAACACCAGCTCAGCCGATCTGACAATTACCTCTTACATATTTCCTTTAAACATCAGGAAAAAATGATGGGTTACTTCTAAATTTAAATTCATGTCTATTAAGACAAGGTTACATTTTTTGGACAGATCCAGATTGGTGGATGCACACTGAGACGAGGTTGCTTTTTTCTTTCCAGTTTCCTCTTTCTTTACAATAACATTGTACCTTTTCTTATTTTTCTATCACTTAGTAGCTCTGCCACAAGGAAAACAAAAGACTGGCTGAGTCCAGCATCAGTAGCCATGGCGATCAGCAGGTTCAAACAGAGCCAACTTTGTCACTGGAAACTTTGATTTTTAGCTCACTGGGACATGATCTCACCGAGATGTCCCAGGTGCTGTGAGCACATAATAAATCAGACAGGAAGGCTTTACAAGGAAACGCAGAGTTTAATGGTGGATTAATCTCATGTTAACCATAGATGGGCGGCATCGTTGGCCAACCATAAAGCATCTATTTATCTGCTCACTATCTACAGATGCAGGTGGAAACAAAAACAGTCTCCAACACCCAAAAGGGCAACACTTTATTTGAAGCCCACATTATAATGCATTATGACAGCATTTATAATGCATTATAATGCATTTATAATCCCTCATAAATACAATTATAAACAATGTTTTATGATGCACTATAGCAACAGTTATATAACATTATTCTGCAACTTATAATTGATTATAATGGCTCATTCTATGGATGCTTTGAAGAGTGCATTATTATGCACTATGAGTGCCCTCATACACCATAATATGTGTTCATGGGTATTTAAGAGCAGCCATATAACTAGGCACGATAAGTACTCAAGAACATCCATAGAATGAGTCATTATAATTAATTATAAGTTGAAGAATAATGTTATATAACAGCTGCTATAGTGCATCATAAAACATTATGTTTGTTTATAATTGTATTTATAAGGCATTACAAATGCCGTCATAATGCATTATAATGTGGGCTTCAAGTAAAGTGTTACCCAAAAAAGTATTTTGAAAATGCTCATGAGAAGTGAGGAAAGAAAATCTTTTATTGTGTTTATGTTTATCATGATTATCATTAGGAGAGTTTTGGACACATAGTCAGAGCACAGCGTAAACAGAGCAGAAATAACTTCTGGGTCATGTAACGTGTCCAAGATGAAAAAAACAAACAAACTCAAATAAAGCCACTGTTTTGTTTTTTTTTTCCCCATTTTACAAATTAGTAAACAGATAATGGTTCATTATTCTGGTTTATGTAAAACAAGTCATTTCACCCATGTTTCCTTTTAAATGAGACAACTGCCTGAGTTCAAACACCATTTTCTCCCAAATTATTTTGAGTTTTGGGGCTTTTTATTTAAGAATGAACATCAAATATTAATGTTTTGTTCTTTACTTTATCGGTCCCTTTATGTTCGCACAGCTTCAACAGAGCCTTCGATTCTATCTGTATGTGTTGGTCCTAACAGGTCCCTTCTTTTGTCTGCCCTCCTGCTCGTTCCAGCTCCCAGCTGTCCTCTGACACTTCCAAGTTGTCCTCACAAAAAAAGGTGCTTAAAACTCAACCAAAATACGAATGTTTGCCTCTTCGGAAACACCGGAGAACTTCTCTGTCACCGTGGGAGAGAGGTTTTAATCAGCACCCAGCTGAGTGTGACCTTTTCCAGGCCTTAGACAACCTGAAGAGCCCCGTCGAGCCGTGACAGTTCCCAGGGTGAACAACGGCTCCAGTGTTGGACCACATAACAAGCCCCCAGACCCCACGTCCCCCGAGACTCCCACACCGAGCTGCGTTACCTGACATCCGGAAGGGCATGAGGATCTTCTCCCCTGTGTCAGGGTGGATGATGGCCTGTAATAAGAGCACGATGATTAGAATCAGATGATAATGAGCACAGAAAGATCTAAGTTGGTTTGGCTCTCAGAAATTACACAAGTAACAGAAGCTGAATTATTAACACTGACCATTACATTCTAACTCGGATGAGCCAGAAAGGAAGCCCAATGATTACCAAATACGCTTCAGGGTTTTATTTCCAACACGTCCCAGATGTTGCAGATTGGGATCAGTGACATCTGGAGATCTAAACCATCCTGTTCCTAAAATCTTGCTCTGCTGTAAGTATAGTATAGTCATCCTCAAAACCATTCGTACCACTGCCATTAAAGAAAAAAATAAATATATAAAATACAATGAATTATATTATGTCGAGCCATTTGTCTTTTATGTATTTAACTTAAATAATGTGTTACACAATTGTTTCAGTTAAAAAAACAGACAGTTTATTCTTATGAAAGAGAAGTAGCTTGATGATTTTCTGTTCTGTTGTACGTGCGTGTGTGTGTGTGCGTGTGTGACTGTGTGTGTTGTGTATGATGATGAATGTAAAAACAGTTTTTGTTTTTGAACTTGTTTTTATTTCCAATGTTTGATTTTATGGTGTAAAGCACTTTGAGATGCTTCATGTATAAAATGGTGCTATATAAATAAAGTTTGATTTGATTTGATTTGATATTATATAAATATCATAATAAATTACTTTAA
>JAVQJG010254088.1:0-10907 GCA_036024015.1 Craterocephalus amniculus | reverse complement strand
CGGACGTTGCGGAATCCATTGTATCCCCTGACGGATACTGTATTCTTGGAAGGCAAGTGGCGGTGGGGGGAGGGGGGGGGGGGGGGCGAAAAACATTGTAAAAACGCATTTTTCCCATTAGATGTTGCCGAAATTACACAGTGGGGCTTTAAAGGAAAACTTCACTTTTTTTAACCTGGGGTCTGTTTTCATCTTTCATTTCAAAAATGTGAGTGATGGAGAAAGACATGTTCAAGATTGCTCCAGTATTTAGCCTGGCAGGCAGCTAGCAGCACAGCTAATGGTACGTATGGGGCCTTTTTAGGGCAACCACTCACGTGTAAGTTTACCCAAAAAACATGTTTTTTTTCCACACTGAAGTGGTCTGATAGTCTCAACAAGTGTCTGACAACGTACTAGAGAGGAGAAATGAATGAAGGTATCTGTATTACCTGCCAATCGCTATGTTGAGCTGAATCTCCCAGCAGTGTTTTGACAGGGGTTATTGAGATTTGTACACAGACAGCAGGACACAGACACCAAAACATAACAAAACGTGGTGATCGCCAGCTATTACAGATACGTTTGTTAATTTCTCCTCTCTAGAACATATATCAAAATGGATTATAGATTATAGATTATAGATTCCCTATAAGCAATGACCCTCAACCTCATTTTACCTGGGGACATGGTGGAAATTCCATCCCAATCAAGATCCATTTCCAGTTACAGTCTACCAAATTCAAGCAAACAAAAGGTATATCTACATCTCAAACGGCTGCTCATGAGCTACAACCATTTTTTTAATCACAGTCTAATTAGGTCAAGAGATAACTGACATGTTCACCCTATCTGATCTCACTGGTAGGCCCACAGATCCTGCAGTGCCTGTTTTTAGCATCAGTGAGTCTGATGTTAGTTCACTCTAAAGCCAAGGATGTCAACGGGCTGAACACACTTTTTGAAAGTATATAAAGAATCATTAGTCTGTCCAATAACTCATATGCTTAACGTATCATTTTGTTCCATCCTCTTGGAAAATGGCCACAGTCATCCCAATATTCAAATCTGGGATAATTCAGATATAGCCAACTATCGACCAATCAGGATCCTTCCTTTTGTTTCCAAGGTTGCTGGAAGGTGGATAGCTAAGCTCTTAAATGATTATCTAATCAACGGTCACTCTCTACTACATCCTATACAGTTTGGGCTCCAGGCAAAACACACCACAGAGTCAACAGCCTGTTTATTTATTATAAAGTTCAAACAGGAATTGTTGCATTGGGGCTGCATATTTAGACCTAAAGAAGGAATTTTACACTATAAATCCCCCTCTTCTGCTAACTAAACTGACATATTTCATTTTTCTCTTGATGCCATTATGTGAATAAAATCATATTTGGCTGACAGAAAACACATCTCTATGCTGAGGGTGTCAAATTCTACTTTATTGATGTCTCCACTGGTGTACCTCAAGGGTCAAGTCTTGGTCCACTGTTATTTTCACTGTACATCAGTGATTTACCCACTACATGTTACAATGCCAATTTCCAAATGCATACTGATCATGAAGTCATTTACACAAGTGCAAAAAGCATTGAAGAGGTTTCCAATGTACTGGTCCGTGTTGACGACATAAAACATTCTGAGATTTTTCTCAGAGGCGACACATTAGAAGAAACACATTAGAAAGTTGTCAAGCATAGTCAAATGACTGGCGGTTTATAACATCTGATGCACCCAGATCCTTCCTGCACTCTATGATAGTCTCACATATAGTATACTGCATTACCAGCTGGTCCCTAAAAGGCTTTCTGATCAGGGTTGTATACTCTGGAACACTAACACTCTCAGTAAGAGGTTGTTCCACATGACAATTGCAATGCTGACTAAAAACAAACCTGTTTTGTGACCACTTTTAATGTTTTTTATTTATTTATTTGCTTTTTAAAATCTTAATGTCATATTTTATTTCTTAGTCTTATACTGTTTAGTGTAGGATATTTTTCCATTGTTTCATTGTGTTCATTTTGTCTTCACCTGCCTAGGAGCTACAGATGCAAATTAGCTTGCTAGCTAATGTTGGCATTTGTTTCTCCAGATGTTCATTAATATGCACTGTCCCTATCAAATAAATGAAATTAAAAAAAGTCTTGCAACACTGTTTTGTAAAATGGTTCAAAAGGTTTAATTAGTCTGTGGCATGACATTTCAGACTGTGGCAGAACCAGCAGAATGAACTGATGAGAACATTTCAGACACACATTAAATAAACTTTTCTCCCAGAAATGCTTCAGGGAAAGCTTGAGGAACCCTTGATGGTTCTTTTAAATGAATAAGGAATTTTAATGTGCAAATGCCTCTAGAAACTTTGCCCTTCAGAGAACCCTTTTGGAACCTTTATATCTAGGAGTGTTTTAATATAAAAATCTGACCTACAGCCTACATCAGGGTAACATTAGTCATAATTACACCAGTGTGTGTGCTGCTGAATTCTGAACAGTCTACAATTTCTTTATTAAATCAGTTGAAGCGTTGGACCGTACTACTGCCCACCAGAAGTCTGAGTTGGACTAAATCAATGTTAGGGTGATTCATTCAATTGCATCAGATGTTAATAATGCGGCACATCTTGTTAAGATCACATGACCCATTTTATCCCTCTTTTGTTGATATTCATATTCCATGTTAATCGATCATTAATGAGAAAGCGGAGCGGTTCGGCCTTTATGTTTTAACATGTTTCCGGCTAATATTCTTAAACTTGAATTGTTGGCCCATGTTAAACTTTTGCATGACTCAGATGTAGGATACAGTAAGCAGCCATAAAGTTTCTGTAAATCATCCTGGACAGACAGATGTCACTCACTATTACTAATCTTTTTTTTTCTGTTTCTTGCTTTCTTGTCGTTGATTTCTCATCAGCTGTGTGTGATTTGACATTTTGGATGTTCTCCCTGAACCATCGGAGATCGCACTGCATCAATAAAATAAAAAATGACTTTAAAACTAATTATTAAAAGTGAATATAAAATTTCCTGAACTGAGGAAGTTACGTGACTGATGTTCACCTTGACTTTTCAATCGTAACTTTTTTTTTGGCTTTGTGCCTTTCTTTCTCTTACTTTATAAATCTTTCCCGGCCTCCTGCCCATTCTCTCCTCACTCACTTTTCTTCTTCTCATCCAAACAGCGTTCAGTGTCAATCTGTTGGGGAAAAAAAAATCTTTAATTAAATGTACTGCTCTAGAGACACATTCTCTCTCAGGTCTTCCCTCTCCTCCTCTGCATCTTGCTGTTATGACTTTCTTTCATTTCCTTCTTATTTAGAGTATCTTTTTTCCAACTCTTCTTCTTCATCTCTTCCTCTCTCCATCTCTCCATCCTACAGTGGCATTCCCATCAGACGACTTAAAAGCGCTCTTCTCTGTTTCACTTGCTGGTGGTTTGTTTCGCTGCACTCACGTTCCCAGAGCTCTGACGGGCACAAAGCAGATGCGAAGCAGCTGTTGGAGAGCAAATAGGTTGCTCAGCCTCCAAACCCCTAGACTTTCTTTTTTTTTTGTCTGTCCTGTCTTTGCTCTCAGAACTGAGTCAAACATCTCCTATTCTGCCTTTTCGACCCCATCTGTGTTTCCCTATTGCGTCATTCTACTGACAACAACGCACAAAAACATACACTTTAAAAGTTGTGTTTACAGGGTGATCTTCACCTTTTAGCTCGTTCAGGCTGGATTTTCTGTTATACTTTATCTGGTAATAATCAGTAAACCTGAGAAGTATGATTGGGTTATGATTCGTTCGTTCTTTTTGGCACAAAAAATATCCGACTCTGGAGCCATTGGAGTCCAGTGGACTCATGTTGGATATGATGTGATCTTTGTGACATGGTACATCATCCTGCTGGAAGTAGCATCAGAAGATGCTCCACGGTGCTCAGAAAGGGATGGACATGGTAAGCAGTAATACTCAGGTAGGCTGGCTTGTTAAACCAGGCCATGCTGAGACTAAGGGGCCCAAAATGGGACAAGAAAATATCCCCATTACACCAGCAGCCTGAAGCATTGATCCAAGGCAGGATGGATCCATGATTTCATGGTGTTACCACTAAATTCTGATCCTAGCATCTGAGTGTGGAGCTGAAAGTGAGACTCAGACCAGACAACGTTTTCCATCTTCTATTGTCCAGTTCGGGTGAGACTATCATCTCCAAACAGTCTGCCCATCCTCCTCTGACATCAACAAGACATTCTGGTCCAGACAATTGCTACTCACTGGATATTTTGTCTTCTTCAGACCATTCTTTGTAAACCCTAGAGATGGTTGTGAGGGAAAATCCCAGTAGATCAGCAGTTTCTGAAATACTCTAAATTACTATTTCATCCTTGTTCTGATGCTCTTTTTGAACTCCAGCAGACATCTTCACCATGTCTACATGACTAACTGCACTAAGCTGCTCCCATGTGATTGGCTGAGTAGAAATATGTGATAAATATAAGATAAAGTCTGTGTAGAAATATCTGTGGTCATCCTCAGAAAGCATTAACAACACATTTGTTATTTCTATCAAGGTCAAAGGGGTGTGCTGCAGCCAAAAACCAGTCCATCCCCTCCCTGAAGTTTTTCCAACTGTTGTTGAGTTCTTCAAGAGCTGGGGGCCATTCACAAAGTTTTGCGACGATGCACGCCAGCATGTCTTGATGCCATGCCAGCATCGCTTAGCCCAGCCTGGCTGTGACATTCCTCCTGGCAGAGCAACACTGTGACTCGGGCGAGATTTTCAAGCATCTCTCAAAGCTCCAATGAGCAAAATTATGGCTAATTAGTCACCAGGCTGCCATGGTTTATTAGGAGTGACAATGGTACGACTGTAGCTGACAGCGAATGTCTCTCCCTCACTCCCAACATCTCCTGTTTGCTGCCGTCAGCAATGACATTACAGAAATGGAAGACATTATTGAAATAAATAATTCAGCATCACATCTGTTATCCATTCACAGTAAACATTTCTCTCATCAGCAGTGTGGTGTGCGGCTCATCTTTCTTCGACAGTGTGATCATTTTGTGCTGCAACAACCAGAAATGTCTCTGTTTTTTGTGCATTTCAACTTTACAAAACTTTGCTTGACCTGCATTTGGACAAATACAGAATAGAATTCAGTCACAAGTGAGAAAACTCTGATAAAGAAAAAGTTCAATGGAAAATAACATTTTTCTTGTTAATTTTGCACTTACTTTGGATCTAATCAATATCACCATTAACTGGCTGTGTACTTCTGGCTTTTCTTTTTAAACTACTCTTGTCTGTGGGATAATTATAGACCTATATTCAGTCTCCTTTGTTTCTAAAATGTTAAAAAAATTGGTTTCTATTTGAAGAGTTTCAGTCAGGATTCAAAGCTCATCGTAGCACATAATCCAGGATCGATCAATCTCTGTATCACCCTTTATACTAGAGTAGCTACTCCTCTTTAGGATGGTCGGCAGTTCGATTCCCCCGACTGTCGATGAGTCCTCGGGCAAGACACTGAACCTGCCTTGGCCCCCAATGTGCCTTTTGGGAGTATGAATGTGTATAGAGCACTCAGTATGGTAGAATAGAAGTGCTGTATGAATGTGTTAATGGGCGACATGTCGTTTCAATGCGCTTTGAGTGGTCGCATGATTGGAAAAGCGCCGTACAAGTACAACCATTTACTTGCCAATCATCTCATCCAGAATATCGGTATCTAAAAATAGATCAGCACAAATTGGCCAAAACGATATAGCTAAAATGATAACACTGATAAATGATCATATTTTTAAATCATATTTTTAATCAAATGACCTTTCTTTTTCTTTTTCTCTTATTTCTTTTATTTTAAATTATGTCGGCAGACGGCTGTAAAGCTTTTTGTAAAGCAGCATATATTGATGCAAAATCTCTGTGAACGTTTTTGCCTCCTTCATAGAAATATACTTTGACACCAGACACATAAAACAGAAATAAGCTTCAAATGATTGGAAAAACTACATCACAGATTGAACACATTTTTTTGCTTTAGCTTCTGAGTTGATTTAGCTTGGTTTTAGACTTTTGAAGATACTGTTTTTGAACCACCAGAAAAAAACAACAACACAGTTTTAGTCTGGGCTTTTCGACTCCATGACATCCTCACCTAACACTCGCCTGCGTGAAAGCTACCTTGTTTGGCCTTTCTTCTCCCTTCAGATCCACCATTTTTAGTGTTAAAATCTCCAATTTCTTTCAAACCCATAGTTTTAAGTAGTTCCGCCTCAGCCATGTTTAAAACTCCCACCACAGTTTCAAGCATCGGCATTTGGATTCCGCATGACATCACTTCATAATTTTGCACTCTTCATTTGTAAGAACTCCATGTTATGTGCCAATATGTGTGTTTATTCCTTTTGCTTCACCCTTCTGTTCCTATTTCTCCAGGCACTTGTGTGAAATAGATAAATAATAAAATAAAAACATTAGTTGGATTTCAGTAGCAGCTACAGCCTTTGGCGACACGTATCTGGGCTAAAGGACCTTAATTAAGAGACCCGTTTATAGTTTCTCATAGTGAAATAGCTCAGCTCACTCTATTTGAGTTCCTGTCTCTCTCCATCTGTCCTCTTTCTCCATGTTGTTCTGCAGGGCCTAACTGACCTTATGAGTGGCTATAATGAGGAGGAAGGGGGGAGGAGGAGAACTGCCAAACTGCAGGATATACTTTGGCAGAATAAAAGTTATACTGATCTTTGAAAAGGCAAATCTCATTCATGTCACCAAAACCACATTTATAATGTGAAAATAGTGACAGCAACTAAAAGGTATCGTTGGGATAGCCGGGCGTAATTTAACAGACATTTTTCATACAGGAAGGCTGATGTAAACATATGTAGAGTAGACCACAGGGAAGATGTGTCATTGTTCAGCTGGAATCAACTTTGGCTCTAAAAATTGGGCACAAGTCCAGCTCTGTTTAACAAAACAAGCATGTTTAACAAAGTGACTGCCAATTTATCTAACATGCAGTCAACTTTATTTAAAGGCAGGGTATACGATCATCTCTGAGAGCCACAGAAAGGCAGAATTTAAACCCAAACCCACCCCTTTTCCTTGGAGTTCATTCCAAAGCCATTTCTCTAAAACCTGCACATGTACTGCAAGAAAATGGCTGGTTTAAGCACAGAATCTGCATTATTGAGGGTGATCAATGATAGGTCCTTGACATGGAATTGTGATCCACTGCTATGCCGATGATGGTCTGCCCATAAAGAGGAAGGATGGCTTCGCAATTAAACCATTCTTGGACTGTTTGTTGTGCATTAGTGCTTGTTGGCCATAAGCTTTTTAAATGTTAATGAAAAGAAAACAGAGGTGATAGTGTTTGCACCGAGGGGCTTTGTTAGTCCATCTCTGTTAATTTGGGAACCCTGTATCATATATTGTAAGCCAACCATTACCAATGGAAAGATATTTAAAGTGGACAGCCACATTAGTGGTTGTCCTGTTTTGATCTTTTCCGGCAGCTGACAAAAGTTTGATCTTTCTGCGGCCAGCAATTTCAAGAAGTAAGTGTTACTTGAACTAACTTTAAATTGGAATAAGTGAGTCCATCATTATTTTTGCGTCTGCATCCTGTTTAGAATGCTGCTGCATAAGTTTTAACTAGCACCCATCACTCCTGTCCTAGCTGCACCCCACTGTGTGTTAAAGCTCATTCTAAAATAATTACTTTAAAATCTTTTAAATGGTCTTGTTCTGTTTTAACTCTCTGAGTTGCTTCATACTTTCTCACCTTCTCAGTCCCGCAGGTTGGATGCTCCTGCGGCTTCGGGACCAGGATGAAGCCCAAAGGGGCCGGGGCTTTGGAATAACCTGCCCTGACACATTAGAGAGGCACCTTCTCTGTCCACTTTTAAACCCGATTTTATTTTGTGTGTTTAACATCAGGAAGACTTTGTGTTCACTTGTCTTCAGCATTTTAATTCAGTGGTTGTTTTGAAAAGCTATATAACTAAAATGGGTATGTGACTGTGAGATGATTGTTATAAACTGGTGCCATACAAATAAAGCTGAAATGGACTGAATGGAGCACTGATGATAAAAAGATAACAGTGTGGAACCTTGTCCATCAAAGCCAACACTGAATTTTAATCACAGCGATTTTGATCAGCAGAAGAATTGAACTGATTCTTCTTTTGTCCCTGCTCCAGGTCTTATATGAATCAGACCATGTTGCAACAGCTGCTGTCTCCAGCGGAGGAATGAGGTGCATCTTGACAGCGTGGGAAAATAGAAAACAAACAGAACCGGTGGAACGAAAGGAAACGTGAGACGACAACTGAACAATTACTGAACACTTCATGTGAAGAACCAATTTCATATTCCACTGTTGTCTTTTATCATGTCCAAATGAACAATCTGTCTATGTCCAGAGTCATATTAGAAAGTGAAGGCTCTCCAGAGAAAACATGGAACATATAATGAGAGGGGACCATCATTTCAGAGGGGGAAGTTCTCTTTCATCATACATAAAGACGTTCACAGAAGGAGTCATAGCATTTGATCTTTGTATGATTTATTCTGTTAGTAGGGATCCTGAAAAAAAGATTAGTGTCTTCTTGTGATCAAAGCCTGCAGCCTGGTATATAAGCCCGGACAAATAATACATGAGGAGCAATAGAGACATGTCACATCATTTGAAAGCTAAGATTTCATACAGCTCCAGTAAAATGTATTTTAGTCTCATCTTTGTTTGGATTAAAAGAAGCATGAGAGATGGGAAAAGGAACAAATGGAGAGCCGGGGCACTGAGGCGGCTCACTCTGCTCTGGCATCCACATATGTATGCTATTCATCATGTGTCATGTTGTAATTCATGGGATGCACAAACTGTCTAAATATACACTCGTCTTTGGATGTCATGTGCAGTATATGGATTGAATGCATCACACTAATTTGAGTTATGGGCTGCACTGGACATCCTTGAGTAGCCCCGTAGTTAAAGCCAACTGTGATATGACAGGGAAACGCAGGAAAACTGTTGGCTCATAACAATGACACTGATAATACGTCTCCATCGTTACATTTTAAAAGCATGCAAAATGAAATTTCATTATGAGGTTAGAATTACTTACATGCAGCCGACTTGGCCTGTAATATATGATAATAGCAGCAGTATGTTGCAATAACTGAATTTCCTATTTGCATCTTGGCTCTTGATCATAATGAATCTGCAGATCCATCCGTGTACTCAGGCAGCTTTAAATGCTTCCTCCGTGCCCGAAAATGAAACTCACAAACTGCTTGGGATGATTTTATCCATCTTAGATTCATGCACTCGGCTGGATTTGTAGCAATGAACTCATTCACCGTCAGGGCGGGCGCTTTACAAAAACAAATTAGCCTAGAATTACAAACACACTTAAAGGAGCATTGCACAGAACTTCAGCATTTGCATGTTTTATTCAGCAGACCTTGGGGCGGTGAGGTTTGCCGATATGAGCATGTATTACTGTTCCCCATAGGAAGAGATAATGATGGGGAAACTGATGAAAAATGTGGGGAGGGAGCGCCAGCATCCCCATGACTAATCCTCAAGGTCAAGCAAATCTGGAGTGCAGAAAATAGAAAGGTAACTCCCTGAAGTCCTTGGTTAGTGTTCAAAATAATGTTTAACATCACAATTTTGATTTCACAAAACTCCAATTTTCCCAGTCTGTATAGATCTGCATAATGAGCAATGTGCCTGACGAGCACAGCGGGATCTGTAACATGCGGGCGGCTTGTATGTAGGGCGTCAGACAAAACCACAACAGCGAACATTTCCTGTGATAGAAGAAAACGGACAAAGTCATTCCTGTGTGACTGCGGGAAGGTGGCTGTGTTTGTCTTCTCTGATAGGATCACATCGTACATTCCAATGGAAATATACGTGTTGAAGCTTTCCAGAAGTATGAGAGCAGAAAATATTTCAGAAACAGGTGTGTGTGTCATTCATCACTTCATCAATAAAATGTGCTTTTTTTCTCAAGGATAGAAAAACGAAACCATCAAAGCCAATATCAACATTAGATGATGTTTGAAAAACACATCGATTATGGCTGATTAAAGAAACAAAGGGGACATTAAATCTGTAAAACATTCAGTTGTTAGAAAATAATGTATCTTTGGTTGTCATTGAAGAATCTGAAAAAAGAAAGTTCTACATGTATAAATAACCTGTTCCTACTTCCACCTTCACAACCTACCATGTACCATGTTCATCCCTTTCTGAGCACAGTAGAGCATCTTCTGATTCTACTTCCAGCAGGATGATGCTCCTTGTCACAAAGATCACATCATCTCCAACATGACGACAAGTCCTCTGGACTCCAATGATCTCCACATTTACAAAATCTCAGTCCATGATTCCACCTTTGGGATGTGGTGGAACAAGAGATTCTCATTATAGATGTGCAGCAATTGTGGGATGCTTCATGTCAATATGGAGCAAAATGTCCGAGGAATGTTTCCATCACCTTGGAAACTTTTCATGAGAATTAACGGGATCATTTGGGAGTTAATCAGAAATTTACAAAATTAAAGTTTTATTCCCTTAATATGGGAAATAAATACATGGCAGCATAATCTTGTTGAAAAAACCTGAATATCTACACTACTCAATCACATGCACACAGCACACACTTAGGCCTTGATTAATAACGCTTTGCGCGCACTAAAACAGGTGCAGACGGCTTTGCTCCGCTAAAATCGGCCCAAGCTTATCCATCAAAGCCGCAAACATGGAACTGCGTCTGTTATCCGGGCAAAAATGCGCCGCTCTCCACTTTGCGTTTCTGCAGCTACTGCATATGCATTATGGGCGTTCCGGCCAGAAAGTGCACATTAGTGGGAGGAGACTATGCAAACAGATCTGGTTTGCGCAGCAGTG